>JAFMOC010001543.1:0-17285 GCA_019802505.1 Corydoras sp. C115 | reverse complement strand
CAGGCTTTGGTTAGGCCTTCTGTCTGCTGCCTGGCCTTGGCTCTGAATCGTCAATTTTTATTCCTATCTAAAAGAAAAAATCCCTATCGCTATGTTATGTGACATGAGCGCAGCACCCTCCCGGGAAGGATGGATGCCACCCCCATTTCAAAGGCCAGGCCCTTTCTCAAAAGTAGACCAATTATCAATAAGGGTAATGTTGTTTTCTGTATATTTTATATATCCTAAAATATGTAATTATTAGAAACGTTTCAAAAATTATTATCTGAAACGTATAGAAACGTATTATCTGGGATAATTGAAAAATGCTAGTAAAATACACTATATTTTTTTTCATTCATTCATTAATCTCCCGCTTTATCCTCTATTAGGGTCGCGGGGGGGTTTCCCCCTTTGCCCATCCAGGGGGGGAACGTCTCGGGCGGCTGGGCAGATAGACCCAGGACAGGGCGCCAATCCATCGCTGGCACACACTCACTCACCATACAACTCTATATGGGGCAATTTGGGAACTCAATTAATTTGGGATCCTTTGTTTTTGGACTGTGGGAGGAACCGGAGAACCGGAGGAAACCACGCAGACACGGGGAGAACATGGAAACTCCACCCAGATGGGGATTCAAAACCGGGGAATCCCTAGCGCTGAGAGGCGAACGTGCTAACCACTAAGCCACCGTGCGGCCTACACTATATTTTGTCTTCTATTTCATTAAAAAAGTGTATGAGTTAAGATATTTCATGTTTTGTCTGGCCAACTTCATTTTATTTGCTTATTTACATTAATTTCTGTATTCATTTTTTCAACACATTCTAACAATATCAATTTTCATAGATATTAAAACATATGAATTATATTTTTTGATACCTGTGAGCATGCTGAGGAAGGTCTAATGGTTAAAACGTTCCTGTAGTGCCAGTAAATATACTTGGTAGCATTGAGAGTTCTGTCTGATTTTCTTTTCAGTTAAACAACTATACAACAATGTGAGATCGTAATGATGAAAGGCAGTATGGAACAAAGAGTGGTATCTCAGTGCTTTAAGTTTTGGTTTTTTTTTTATTTTGATGGTTTGGGGGCGGCACGGTGGCTTAGGGGTTAGCACGTTCTCCTCTTAGCACTAGGGTTTTCCCGGTTCGGGAAACTCTGAGTGGAGTTTCCATGTTCTTCCCGTGTCCACGGGGTTTCCCGGGTTCTCCCGGGGGGTTTCCCCCACAGTCAAAAACAGGGATCAAAGGTCAATTGAGTTCTCCAAAAATTCCCCCCTATAGAGTGTGATGTGTTCGTGGTCGTGGTGAGTGAGGTGTGTGCCCAGCAATAGTTTGGCGCCCTGTCCTGGGTGTATCTCCCCAGCGCCCAAAACGTTCTCCCCCTGGATGGGCAGGGGGAACCCCCGGCGACCCTAATATAGGATAAAAGCAGAAGTAATGGATGGATGGATGAGTTGGGATATAAATCCCAATTCCACCAAGGTTAGGCTAATATCTTATATATGAACTGCATGGTTAAAAAAGGGGTACACACAATAATATTTGGCGGGACTGCTTGTAGTTTTGATTATGCCACATATTCAAGTGTGGCATCGTCTCCACAAGCTGCCTTGTTATTTGTTAATTATTTATTTTAAAATAAACAATTGTTATCTTGTTTTAATAAGGGGGAATTTTAACCACTGTAAAAAACCCTTCACCAGCACATTCCAAAGATTTTGAATGGTCTGAGCTCAAATTTATGTTGAAAAAAATGTGTGCTGCTCCCTAAACCACTCTCTCGTGTTTTGAGACTGGTGAATCCATGGGCATTGTCATTTTTAAAATATATCCATGCCATCAGGAGTAAAAGTCCATTGATGGAAAAAAACCTGGTGGTTCGATACATCAGCTGACCTCATTCTTTGGGCAGATAACATTCCCTGAACTCAGACAGGACTAAGTGCAGCAACCCCAAATCATAGAAATGTCCTCTCAGGCTTGTACATTAGATTAAGCATGGTGGATTAAATCACTTCAGCCACCTCTCTTCTTAACCTGATGCCCCATCATTCTGAAAAAGAGTAAATATGAACTCATCAGACCCCCCTGACCCCATCTTCTTTTTTTTGCAGGTTAGCCTCACTGACAAGTGCTTTTCTTAATTCTGCCACAGTTGTTTAGTCCCAGACCCTTAAGTTTACTTTACACTGTGCATGTGAAATGTTCTTACTTTCACATTTAAATTAAATATCATGTTTTTTTTTCTACCAATGTTTAAGTGATCACTGATCATGATCATTCAAGGATTTTTTTTGGAATACAGTCCTTAAAGGATCAAAGATGTTTGCCGCCCCACTCTCCTAACAGTTTAAATGACTTAAACAAGCAAAAACCCTAATCACTCTGTAGCTCTCCCCGATTTCAAGTTGACAGCACAAATACTCTTTCCAAAAACTGATTAGGTTTATTCTTAAATTATACCTTACTTTGTATATAACCTTTACACCCAACTGTAATAACTGCAACATAAATCACATAAACAAATATACAATTATTAAATTGAAAAACTATTAATCTTAAGAATGACCCTTTTTGCATGTTTAAACCCACAAATTTTACATCTTGACTTAAAACCACATTTACATAATGAATTCATCTAATACTTAGAAGGTATAATTTTACGTAACACACCAAATAGCATACAAACAGCACACAAACCTCATTGGCCTGCCATTAATATCAAAGAGAGCAAATGCTTCTAGCGCCTTGTCGCTCTTCAACTCCTTAATAAACACTTTGACCCTTTAATTGTAGACCTTAACGTAAATTAACATTGTCCAATGTTCCCTTAAAGAGGCAGAGATACCATGTGAAACACATAAATAAGCCCTTACCATAAGTTGCCTTAGTTAAAATCAGATAGTGACTTTTTTTTATTAGGTAGTGTTTATCTTTGTCTTATACAACACATATATAGATTTTTTTATATTTAATTGACTGATTTTTAATATATAGATATAATTATATCTTGATGGTTTTAAAGTTACCTGCAAAATCTATTAATCATTTCTTTTACAGACTTCAGACCTTTGTGTAGTTATTTTACCGTATTTGTGTAGTTTGTGGTGGTATAGTGTTGGCATTTGTGGGTTAAATAATCCTCACCTAGACTGGTACAGGTTCAGGGTGTTCTCCTACTTTTGTTGAATGAGAGCTGGGATGGTCCATCACTTCCACGACCTTGTTTCATGATAGGCTGTCCAAAGAATTAAATGTTTAGTTGTTTTCTGGGAGTAAAATTCGAAAATTGGTTTTTGTTGAAGGACAGAGTAAATGGAGAGAGAATCCGAAACGGGTCTTTTATACTTATTACTTCTGATTTACAGTGCATTCCATTATCTTTAAGTAATTAGCATAATAAACGATCACGCATCTAGAAACAGTCTTAAATCTAACTCCATCAGTCTTGTTTACATCCTGATAATCCCAATGTATAAAGCTTTAATAAATTCAATAAAGAATATCACCTTTAGTAATGAACTGGTTTTGATCTGTCATTGATAATGATGATGACGTGCAAAACTTTTATTTTTTATTAAATCTCCAGGAGCTCTAAACACGCACTTGCTACTGCTGTTGTTGTTCCTTTTCTTCTCTTTCTGTTTATCGGCGGTTAGGTTTCTCAAATTAATACAATAACTGCCAACCTACTGTTTGGAAGACGCCCTTCACTACATATTATTAAGTTGGTTATTTCAAACCTTAAAGGGAGGGCATAATCATATTTAAATAAACTGATTCATTTAAATTTTACTGATTTAATATAACATTTAAACATAAAGATGTAAAAAATAACATTTGTTCTACTTTCCAGAGATTTGTTCTCTGGAGTTTCCAACCATTTTTCGAACAGTAACCACAGTTACTGTTAGTCATTTGTTTATTTTGTATTTCCATTATCCATTTGATTTTATACACGTTTGCAAGAAAATGTTCTTATTCATTCATTCCATTATATCCCGCTTTATCCTCTATTAGGGTCCGAGTAAAGGGGTTCCCCATGCCCATCCAAGGGAGAACGTCTCGGGCGCTGGGCCAGATAAGACCCAGGACACGGGCGCCAATCCTATCCGCTGATCAAAAGTCTTATGTCTCTATTAATTTTGAGGGGGGGCTTTTTTGACCTCAAGACACAGGATCATGTGGCAATTGTTTCCCCAGCACCTTTAACACCATTCTATCACTGTGGTTTCCAGCTGGTCTTTTTCTCTGTCTGTGGTGTGCTGGGGTGGAAGCATTAAAATGAGAGATGAGAGCGATGAAGAAGCTAGTTCAGGCATTCGGGGCAAGCACTGGGTGTTGGAACTAGACACAGTGGTTAAGGTGGCAAAGGAGGTGGAAACTCCACAAACTGCTCATCCATCATGGATAATGAATGGGCACTCCCTACATTACAGTCATTTATAAAGAGCAAGGAGCAAATTCAGTGCAACACAACTGTCCCTCAGAGCTGCTCTAACAGACAGATACACCAAGAGATCATTTTTGTGCGCAAGAGCTGTCAGGGCTTTACAACTTCACTAGTGGTGGCTGATAGAAAAGATAAATAAATAGCAACTCAAGCCTTTCTGGTACTCATCTCCAGAACACAGCCACCCCTGGAGCAATCAAGGGTTAAAGGGTCTTGCCTCAAGGATTCTTGACAACTGTTTCAAATCCCAGTGGACCATTTGATTTGAACCCACAATGATCATATTACTAGCCCAACACCCTAACCACGTACCACTGAGCCTACCACACCCTTGTTATATTGTTATGATTGTATTATTTCTGTATTTTTTTTACCTGCTTATTGGTTTGCTAAATTTCCCTATGGGATAAATAAATGTTTTTCTTTCTTTCTGTCCTTTCTCTCTGTCATGTGTTTTACCCAGCCACCGGTCTCTTCCCGCATCCAAAACAAATCTAATGGGCAAGGTGAAACGGGTGTGGCTTTTTACTGCGCATGCGCTTTAACGGCGGCCAGAAACAGGTGCGTACTTGGTAGCGGATTGGGACGGGTGTGAATTAAATGCGCATCGCTTTAGGAGCTCTTGGGTGGGGTTTTTTTAAATAGATGAGCGTTAAAATATATTTATTAAATCATTTCTGTGTTCATGTGTATAAAAGACAAAAAGAAAATGTTAAAAGACATCTACTGTTTTTTTTTTAAACATGTTTATCCAAACATTGGCATCTAAATGAAACACAGTAGACGCGGTTTTTCTTAGTGTATAAATCACAACAATAATCATCGTGAAACCTTAGTATATTGTATTTCCTTTTTTATTGACGTCATTTTTATAAAGCACAGATATCCAGTGTTTGTAACTTTAGCAGATTTTTTAACAAATAGAGAAATCGTTAAGAATGAGATATTGTTTGTATTTAACTGTTTTGTGGCACCCCCAGATAAACATAATAACACATTTTGTGTGTTTAAGTTGGCCTTCTCAAACCTTAGCGGGGAGAACAATCATTATTTTAAATATAAACTGAATTAAAATAAAATGTGGAAATAACACTTGTTCTATTTGTAGAGATTGTTCTCTTACAGAGTTCTAACCTTTAGGTACTGTTTATACTTTAGTCTTTATTGTTAGTATTTAGCAGAACAGGCTTTAAATCTGTCTTACTATCTAGAGAGACCTTTCATACAGGAACTCCTTGGGTGACACAATGGGCCGGAAAAGGTGCAACATAAGAAATCAGGACAGAGACACACCAATCCAGAACAAATGAAGAAACTAGAATATGCCCGAAACCAACAACAGGAACGTCAGATAAAAGAGAAAAGAAGAAGAAGACAAGAGAGTCCGAGTCCCGAAAGAAACCCACATGCAAACGGGGAGAACATGAAACACACCCGAATCGGGATTCAAAAACCTGGATCCTCAGTGCTGAGGAGTGCAAACCGTGCTAACCAACTAAACTACCATGCCCCCCCTATTTTTATTATGTTATATCAGGGTTGAGAATGAAGTTGTAAATATGTGAGAGCATTATTAATCTCTAAAAGAGAAGAAAACAGGTGGATTTGGGATCACCGTTAGACGCATGTGCTTCTCGAGCTCCCGACGGGCTTTGTTAGCGCATGCGCTTTAACGACGTCTGAAAACAGGCGCGATTTGGATCCGCCGGAGAACGGGTATCTTTTACTGCGCATGCGCTTTTAAAGCGCCCCAAACCAGGTGCGAGCACTGGTATTTGTTATTTTTTGTTGTGGCTTTATTAAGATGTTATAAAGCGATATTCTTCACCTCAGTTTCGATAAATCCAGGACCTCACAGCTAGATTCGAAGATCCTGCGGGGAATTCACCAGGGTTTGTTCTATATTTCCCCACAGTTTTTGCCATCCTAAACTAACTTAATTATTAGTTCTTCAAATTAATTAAATAATCCAGAGGTTGCATGGGATTTATTAACAGGTTGTGTGTATTTCATTCTTTTGGGTTTCTTATTGCAGTGTAATGTTTTTCTTTCCAGTCATAGACTCGCTTAGTCTTTTTCTCTAATTTCCTCATTCTCTTTTTCTCTACCGTCATCTCTTGTCGTGTCTGTTTGGTATTTAATTAGTTTTCTATTTAGCTAAGTACTCTATTTAGCTTGTCTTTGTGTGTCTCTGTCTCGGTTTTCTCCTTTTGTGTATATTGTTCCTGTACTTAGGTCTATCCTAGTAATGCGGCTTAAATCAAATACGTCTGTTTTCTGCTAAAACACTAACAACAAAAACTAACAGGTACTAAAAAAGGGCATGTTAGAACTCTGTAAGAGAACAATCTCTGGAGAATAAAACAAATATTATTCCTAGAAATTTAATCAGTTTCTTTAAAAATGAGTATGCTCTCCGCTAAGTTTTGAAAAGGCCAACATAATGGGTATGTATTAAAGCGCATCTTCCAAACACTATGTGGCGTATTGTATTAATCTAGAAACCTAACCGGCCGATAAATCAGAAAGATAAGGAAGGAACAACAACAGCAGTAGCACGTGTGGGTTTTTAGAGCTCTGAGAGATTTAATAAAAATAAAAGTTGTGCTACGTCATCATTAATTATCATCAGTCAAATCCAGTTTTCATGACTGAAGGTGAGATTCTTTTATTAAACTCATTAACGCTTTATACTACGTGTAGATCATCGGGGATGAAAATAATACTGAATGAAGGTGCATTTAAGACTTCATTGACAATGACGTCATTGTTTTATAATCCTAATAACGTTACGGTGATGGATCCTGATTCCCAGACTTCCTCATATTAATAAAAGTCTCAGGAGTAAACACCCTGACCCTGTTACAAGTCCAGGTGGAGATCATTACCCACAATACCACCGCCAAACCACACAAACAAGTAAAGCAGAAAACAAAAGTCTGATTCTGTAAAATGTTCTTGGAATATTTAGTAATAAACAATTAAATGTAATTGACTATATTACAAATTCATTTTATAAAAAACATTCATATAGTTTACATTAAGCAATATATACACTGGCTTGGTTTAAAAACGTCACTATCTGGATTTTAACTAAGCCAAAAGGTAAGGGCCTGACATTGGATAACTACTGTACAAGTGATTGTGTTTGTTAATTGCGGCTAACAGTTTGTTTAAACAGTTAGGACAGTGGTGTGTGTGTGTGTTGTGTTGTGTGTGGGGGGGGGGGGGGGTGGGGGGCTGTGGTTTTGAAAATAAAAACTGCCTTGGATTAGAGCTGAAGTGATGTTCTCATCATGCCTAAATGTAATTTAAACAAGTCTGTGGGGGGCAGTGCTATGTATCTTGGGGTTGTCACAGTCCAGTCAGGAACATTATGTATAACATAATGTAACATAAAACATAATGGATCTTTTTTCTCCGGATAGCACGGGATATATTTTGAAATGACAATAACAAGATTGTATCCAGTCCTTAAAAAGTTGAAAAGTATGTTTCAAGAGAGCAGGAGACAGTCATTTTCGCAACCTGAATTTTTTGGCCACAACAGTATCATGGAACCCCATTAAGGACTGTTTGGAATGTGCTGGTGAAAATTTTGTACAGTGGTTCAAATACCCCATTATTAAAACAAGTATCTTGGATTACAACTACTGCAACTCTGGTGTTTGTGACAGTGCAGCAGCCTTGTGTGAGATGATGCACACTTGAATGTGCAGCGTAATCCAAAGCTTTAAGGTGGTGCAAGCACATATTATTGTGTGACCATTTTTTTAACCATGTATTCAATTTATAATATATTAAACCCATATTGGGTAACAGTGGTTGCTTTGGGAATGAAATACCTCAACCAGCAAAATAATAAATAAAATTAGTAAACCACTGAGCTGCCAATCGTTGTTTCCTCATCCGCTGCCATTTTTTACTGAATCATCATTACCATTTCCTATGGACCTCACATTGTGTATATAGGTTTTTACAATGAAGACATAACTCATAAATTATACTTGATATTATGAGTGCTGGCCGATTTCTTTTTACTTGTACTTTGGTGTCTACAAGATTCAGTACCAAACACGTTTTGGAGGGTAGTCTTTTTTTTGTATATATGTTTTAAAATGTTTTTTTTTTTTTTTTTAATCTTCTTATCAGCCCTAATTGCCAACTTTTTCCAACTTGTGTTTGGAATATGTGTTGTAGAAAAGAAATAACGAGAATTTTAATGTAAATAAGCAAATAAAATGAAGTTTAGCCAGACAAAACATGAAATAGCTTTTGGTTCATACTCGGTACTAAAATAGAAGTCAAAGTAAATCACATTTTTACTAGCATTTTTCATATTGTCTCCAATGGTTTTTTGTTAAACTATCTGGTATCTATATTTTATTCCAATTAAAATAATTTTTGCTTTTACAGAAAACATATTCGCACAGGAGTATTATAAAGCAGCAGCCACATCTTGGAAAGACAGCAAGCCACTCCGAGATCTATTTTAAATTGCTATTGAGGAAGACTCTAAGTCCAGCGTCTTTCCAAGAGAAATTATTATGTTTCTACCAAATCATCTTACTGTAGACATGATTGTAATGAGTTTTGTGGGTCCTGACACCCAGGAACAGGCGAGTGGTGGGCAAACTGAAAATGGAGGCCTTGATTTTCACCAACAAAAATTATTATTAGTTTTATTTTTTATTTTTATTTTTTTGATAAACAGACATCAGGATCTACACTGGGCTACAGTAAATCGATAGTATAAACAGAGCAAAGGTTAAATCTCCCTCTCTAGGTTTCAAGTTTCTCTCTCCCTCTCTGCCTGCCTCCCGACTCTTTTAACTCTCAACAAGATAATTAGCGACATTCATCCCAAGTGTGTACCCATTATACATTCATCTGTGTTCTAAGCCCTCTTTCATCTGCCAGACGTCTGGCCTCCATCACACCTCTGTTCAACCACAGTTCACAATTAGGTATCTTAATGAAACACACATTAGAAATAGAGATCTGTGACAACTTTGCTTACTCTGTGCATACTACATATCTGAAATGTGTTAATGTTAAAAGGTGAAAATTTTAATTTTATTTCATCCAAACTGTGGTTGCATATGTGCATCATTACAGATGTGTGGATTACAATCCCTGATAGACCCATAAGATAGTTGGGATAAAGGGATGCCATTTATCCCCGTCTATCTTAGAGGGGGTTTCCTCAAAAGGTCTTATTAATGAATTTCTGAATCTAGAATGATGAATACATTTGTGTTGGACTATAAATTATTGTATTTGCAGATCAAAGCATGAAATCTTTTTTTTTTTTTTTTTCTGGTTTAAACACTCACGGTAAGAAGAATTGAATGTGGCCTATAAAAGAGAAAGCAGGACAGCCTTCAAAATAGGCTATGAAGATGTTCTGAACCACGCTGTGGAGATTTTTTTCATTGTGGCAGAATTGGCAGTTGGCACCTCAGAATGTGTCCCTGCAATCTTTGCCCTGCTAAAGGGACAAACATCTGTTGTGTGAATTCTGGATTGTCCACACCGCTATGAACTCTTCCTATTGGGACTTCTACAGTGAGTGGTGATTGAAATGTCTTAAACCACAGACCAAGACTCTTGTATAAATACATGAATTAAGAAACAGACTTCTAAGGTAAAACTACAAACCAGATCTTAATGGCTGCCTGGTAGTTCACTAGCTTTTTTTTGGTAATTTTAACAAGTGAAACAATGACGAACATTTTTTTTTAATCCCAACTTGAAAACATTTCAAAAGACAAATTACGCAATTCTGTGGAGAATACATTTTTCGACTATGGAGAAATAACATGTGGAAATTCAGTGCATTCATAGAAAGGAAAAAATATGACTTTTCTGGCTCTACAGGAATACATTTTTACAGATTGAACATGAGCACACACAACAGACGGAGAAGAAACTGATTTCTAGATACAGCTGTCAATGCAATGTTCCCTTAGTTGGTCCCCATGGTGTTAAAACAGAAGAAAAAGCACATTCCTGCACACAGGGATGAAAAGTCCTTTACCTTCACAGTTTCAACTTGACGCACAAGATCCCCATTTACACAAGGAAAAACCATTCAGGTGTCTCACATTGTGGAAAACATTTTTTACTTATAAAGAGTGGATTTCTAAACGGCATCACCGTATTCACACAGGAGGAAAAAAACCATATCCCTGCTCACAGTGTGGAAAAAGGTTTTAACTCAACAGGGTCATCTTATGCAACATCTGCGTATTCCACACTGGCAGAAAAAAACATATTCTTGCTCACAGTGTTGAGAAAGGTTTTACTCGTCAGAGTAGTCCTTTATAACTTGGCAAAATCAGCGTATTCACACAGGATAATAAACCCCTATTTCCTGCTCACAGTGTGGAAAAGTTTTAATAGCACAGTGTAATCTTAAAGTATCATCAGCGCATTCACTACCGGAGAAATCTCTTTTCCCTGCTCACAGTGTGGAAAGTGTTTTACTTGGCAGAATATTCCTTACAAAACATCAGCGTATTTCACACAGGAGAAAAACCATATTCCTGGCTACACTAGTGGTGGCAAAGAGTTTTTTTACCCTCACAGAGCATTCCTTAAAATGCAATCAGAATATTCACAAAACGGAGAAAAAAACATATTCCTGCTTCACAAGTGTGGAAAACCTTTTTTCCCGAATACAAGAGATTGAAAAAACACCAGCTCATGCACACAGGAGAAAAAACCTATTTTTCTGCTCAATTGTGGTAAGGAAATTTTTCTCAGCAGCGTCATCTTATAGTGCATCATCGTTCTTTCACGACAAGAGAGAGACCATATTCCTGCTCAAGATTGTGGTAAGAGCTTTACTTGGAAAGAGTAGTCTTATAAAGCATCAGCGTATTCACACAGGAGAAAAACCATATTTCTGCTCAAATTGTGGCAAGGAGTTTTTTACTCAGCAGAGTACATCTTATAGTGGCATCAGCGTATTCACACAGGAGAGAAACCATAAATCGCTACTCAGCATTTGTGGAAAAGGTTTTTTTCTCCCGACATACCGTAATTTTGAAAACGACACCAGCACACTGCACCGGTTTTTATCCCAAATATTTTGAAAACATTGTAAATTCTTAAAACACATTGGTACGAATTAGAAAATAAGATCTATGTTTAACATCAGTTTGATATTTGCAATGATAATAGTACTGGAGCAATTAATGAAAACCAAAAAAAAAATGATTCGGGCCACAGAACTTTGAATTGCTTTGTGCAGGGTCCATTAAAAATGTTATTAATACATCTTTGAATTTGATTGGTTTATGTAGTTTAGGCGTAAACCGCACATTAGAATGCACCACATATGCTAAATTACATGTCCTTGATATAAAGCTAAAATTTGCCAAGATTGTAGTCTACAGAAACAAAAAGTACATTCCTTACCTTATTTTATAGGCGTTCAGAAGGTCCAGTAGCAGGCAGGTACTGTTAAATATTTGGCCTAGTTTTATTTTCGTGACAACCTTTCTGAGAGAAGAAAATTTTTGGCGGTTTTGCTGGTCAGTATAACCAATCATCCACCTTCTGCAGTTGTGGCATTAAAGTCCACATTACAGCTCTAGCATGAAAACTATTTTTAAGTCTCTCTTTGTTATCGAGCCCTTAACACCTATAGACATTCAAAAAAAAAGAGGTATCAGCTCAAAAGCTCCTCTCCAGACTGAGGAATGGTCCTTTGATAGATATTTTGTGCATTTCTGAGGGCAATGAGAGTTATGCAAGTCCTCCATGGATGGTAGAAGGGCAGCCAATAATCTTCTGAGCTATACTGGATGAACCTTTTGAAACGTTTTCTTCTTTGCTGCTGTGCAGCTGGAAACCACACACACACACACCTGCAGTAGGTTAGGATACTTTCAAACTGGAAGGCAGCGGTAGGAAGAATATCAGGAGTTTTTCTGGTGTAAGATGGTTGTTTTCTGAGTACCTCTAGGACAGTGGTTCCCAAACTTTTTTTCAGTTCTGTAACCCCTTCAGATATCTGACCTCAAGCCAATGTACCCCCTAATTACACCGGCCTTTAAAATGTGTTTGTAAACACTGCACACATCAAATAAAAATAATATGCAACTGTTATTCACCACCAAATAATTGTTTATTAATAAATGTTAGCCATTATTAAGCAACACAATTAACTTTTATAGGCTATGAATTATCAAACATTTTAGCCTTGTGCTAGAATGAATAATTTGCAAACAACATTTTTATGTTGGATAACCAAGTTATTCAACATACACGTGTATTTAATTAAACTCACCACAGCTTTAATGAGAAGAATGTGCTTGGAAAGATGCACACGGCTCTGCAATGTTTTGGCTTAATTTGAGACAGTCCTGAGTCTTAAATCGTTTCTCAACACAAAGCCTTGCTCTGTATTTTGTTTTTATATTTGTCTGAGCTGAGAATCCACTTTTCACACAAGTATGTTGTTGTAGCAAAGGGCATCAAAGTCTTACAGCACGTTGGCTAACGCAGGCTTTTCTGTGACCAGTCCGATCCAGAAATCAGGCAGCGGCTTCTGATTGAATTCAACTTTTTAGGGATCCATCTGTTGCTATTTTGATGAGGACTCTCCTGTTTCCGCTGTTCGGTAAAGCTTCAGGCATAGAGCTGAACGGGTGACGTATCCAACTATCTGATCCATCAGATTCAGGGAAGTACTGGCGTAACTTAGGAAGCCAGCTCACCAAGGTGTGCAGTAATGTCACGTTTCACACTCATACTCAATGTGAGTTCGTTTCCAGACACAGTCATGTAGCAATGGAAAAACTATCTGTTTTGTTGTTGCCCATGCAGTTTATCCAGAGGTTTTAACTTGCTTTATCATGGCTTCAACTTTATCTGGACATTAAATACAGTTGCTGTGAAACCCCTTGTAATCCTAGATTTAGTTCGTTCAGATGTTCGAGAAAATATATCACACAGGTACGCCAGGCTTGTGAGAAACTCTTCGTCATGCAAGTGTTCAGACAGTTGAAAATGATGATCAGTAAAAAAAATCTTAAGTTCTTCTCTAAGTTCAAAGAAACGTGTCATTACTTTGCCTCTGGACAGCCGCGTACCTCTGTGTGTAGTAATAATTGTCTCATGGACCTTCCCACTGCCCCCCATATTCACTGCATATGCAGTAACATATGCAAGAAGTTCAGGGCGGTTTACAGAGCCTGGCTTTCACAAAGTTCACCATTTTCACTGTTTGTGTCCAAAACATTTTTCAGGCCAATAGGCATTCCCTTGGCAGCAAGCAGCTTCTCTGTGGAATGCTATAAACAATGGGACCCAAGTCGCATCAGGAGCAGCTTGCTTGCACCCGTGTTACTACACCACTGTGCCTCCCTGTCATGCCTTGCACCATCAGTACAGATGCCAACACATTTTTGTCCACATTTTAGCCCATGCACATTTCAAACGTTGTCCAGCGAGCTTTTGAAATTTCCTCTGCTGTTGTCCTTGTCTTTAAGAGGTTTAAAGAAGAGCAGTATCCTCCTTAATTGTCCCTTCATAAAATGTGTCGCACGTACACAAGGAGATGTGCCAGTCCAGCCACATCAGTTGACTCATCCAGCTGTAGTGCCATAAAATTCGCTTGCTCGTTATGCGCTGTAATAAACTGATTTAAGTCGTTCTCACGCCATTTCAGAAATACGCCGAGAAACTGTGTTATTTGATGAAGGCATCTGTTTGTATCGTTTTTTTAGCCTTTTCTCCCAGCATTGTTCCAGACCATATCTGAGGCGCCGGCAAGTAATTCAAGTCCTCCACTATAGTGTGTGGTTTGCTGGTTTTTAGCCACTCTGTACACTCACCATAAAAGAGATGTCTCTTAGGTCCGTTCTTGGAATCAGTGTCATTCTCTCTTAAATGCAGCTCTTTTACTGGTAGAAAAGTGATCTCAACTAGGCGCTCTAATGTAGCAATGTAGCTACATATTTGCACTTTTTGTTTCTCTGTCCGAGGGCGACGGGCTTCCCCACCACACAAGGCTCCACATCCCGCTCCAAAGTCGCTCATATCCGCTCAGCCCGCTCCACATCCCGAACCCCCGTCATGCCATGCAGCTAGCAGGTTGGCTAGCAGATGTACTGCTAACATATTGGTTTGACGTATCTCTTCTATTGAAGAATTGTTTGGAGCATTGTTGCTGGCAGGTTCACCTCCTGGCAGTAGCTGGCATGGGTTAGTGGCTGTCAGTGTCGTTCTGGATTTGCCATATTTTCTTTTTTAACCATCTATCCCTCTTTTTCTCAGCTCCGACAAGAAGTTGAGCGAAGGCTGCTTTGATCGATCGGACAGCGTGTCCCAATCAGCGATTCACGCCTATATTCACACCCTTCTAATTTGCCAGTGGCAATGATTTTGCTGACCACTTATGGTAGCATATTCATGTAATATTATTTTGTAAAGTGAAGACGCACTTCAATCTATTTCTGTGCCAGTGTATTCTGGCTGTTATCACCGCCGTTTTTTTTTTTTTTTTTTGACTTTTAATTTTTCTCAACTTTTGCTCACGTACCCCCTAAGTCCCCCTCCTGCGTACCCCTGGGGGGGTAAACGAGTACCCCACTTTGGGAACCACCACTCATAGGAAATACGGTCTCTGCTGTGCCTTCTTTCACACTGATTGGTGTTGATTAGCTTCATGTCCAGATCTTCCTTGATGTTGAATACCTAGGAAACTAAAGTTGACACCCTCTCTTACATTTTTTATTGTTCCTTTTATGAACATGGGTTGCATACCTGTTGAATTCCTTTGTTATAGTGGTTTTTTATCATCTTCTTTGTATTTGGTAGTGCTTCAGGATCAGTTTGCTATCTTTGTACCATCCTGACAGCTGCTCCAACTTGTTCCGATATGCTGACTCATCCAATCCAAAGAAGAATCCAAACCACTCGAGTGATTATCATCAGTAACTTAACACTGTTGCCCGGGGTGTATGGGAACACAGTCATGGGTGTAAAGGGTTGTTAGGGGTAGTGGGCTCAGCACACAGCCCTGAGGAGAAGCCAGTTTCTTAGCCTGATAGCTGAGAATGTGTGGGTTACCTAATCTCACTCTCTGGGGAGAGATCCGTCAGGAACGGATGGAATGAGATATTCCTAGCTGAAACAAATTTGTAACCAAGCTGCTGGGGAGTATGGGGTTAAAAGCAGAGCTGAAGTCTACAAATCCGAGCAGCTGTGGCAATAGGTGGCATAACGCACATGCAAGTCTGTAGCTATGGCGTCATCTGTTTTTACCTGTTAGTTTTGTAGACAAACTTGTGAGGGTTCCAGCCCTGGGGAAGACTGGAGATGATATGGGTCCGGACCAGCTTTCTAAAACAATTCATGATGACTGTGTTTGTTATCGTCAGTAGTCATTTAGGCTGTGGTTTTCTTTGGTACTTGACTGATTGTGTAGACCTTCAGACAGTGTGGGAACGCAGCCTGTCTCAGAGACTGGTTTGAAGATCTTGGTCAAACCCCAGCCAGATGAAAAGCAGAGCCCTTCAACAATAGATACCCCATCTGGCCCTGAGGATTTCCTAGGGTTTGTGCACCTCACCAGGTGCACTTTCACCATGATGGTGTAAATTTCAGGGAATGTAGCTGTTTAGCTTTAATTGTCACTCTGAAGTCCTGCATCTCAAAGTGAGCAAAAAGCTGTTAAGTTCTCTGCCATTTATGCATTACCACTATCGACTACTGGGTTGCTGAGTCTGTAGTTAGTAATATGTTTGACCCCTTGCCACACCTGCCTGATGTTGTTGCTCTTGAGTCAGTCTTCAATCCTCCCCTTATATGCAGCCTCTTCCTAGTTTTGGCCCGCTTCTGCAGTGCTATAAACGGCACCCCCATCACCAGACCTGACCGGGATGTTCCATTCTCTGAGTAGGCTTTACAACCACGTCTTTGAGTCATTCCATGGGCTTTTTCATTGTTTTTTTTTAATTTATTTTTATTGTGATAAACCCGATGCACTGTTTCAGGTCCCTGATTTTTCAAAAATGAACATTTGTTAAATAAAAGCCGACCAAAAGTTACTTTGGCAATTTTTTTTTTTTTTTTTTTTACTTTTCAGCCTCACGAACTACTCCCTGGATTTTTTGCCTCTGCGATGCATGATATGCCACAGATTTCCTGGCCTTTCGGCGACCACAGTTTTTCTGTCCCTGTCTCAACAATAGAGGAACGAAACATGGCCCACTCAGAACTCAATGTTCCCCACCCTCCCCGGTATGTGGTTGAAGTCTTGATGGCGGTGAGCAGTTGAACATCCATCTGATTGGTCCTTCTGCCAGACCTTCCCAGCAAACCCTCAGTATTCGTTTTGGGGTCTGCCTGGTCTGACCAGCATCTCCCCCGCCACAGTGATCCAAGCTCACCACCAGGTGGTGATTAGTTTTAACAGCTCAGCTTCTCTGCTTCACACAAGTGTCCAAAAACACGATGGGCAAGTTCAATGATTACAACTACAAAGTTGATCATTGAACTGCGGCCCTAGGGGCATCCTGGCACCATGTTGGTACTAATGGACACCCTTGTGCTCAAACATGTTTGTGATGAAAAGACCGTGATTTGCACAGAAATCCAACAACTGAACACCGCTTGGGTTTAGATTGGAGAGGCCCGTTCCTCCAAGTCACAAACATTCTATGTCTCACTGTCCATTTCCCACTTGATCTTTTGAAGTCCCCAGGTAGGACAACAGGGTCTCCAGAGGGGAGCACAACCCCCCCCCCCCCCCAAAGCAGCAGGAGATTTAAAAATTTCATACTGTGGAGAGTTGCAAAATTTTTGTTATTTATTCTGTTCAAATTTG
>JAFMOC010001540.1:0-15983 GCA_019802505.1 Corydoras sp. C115 | reverse complement strand
TACCTCTCGGCCCCCAAACATAGTGGCACTAAAATCCTCATTAAATAAAAAATATTCTTCTTTGGGTTTTTGTAAAATTTTAAAATTTTCTGATTTGTTGACAGAGAGAGGTCTCTTTGATTTTTTAAAAATTAGGGTCCTTTAAATTTAATCCAATTTTATCCCATCCAAAAAATATATCATTTTTTAAAAAACATTTTCAGATTGTGTCATTTAAATTCCATCTCTCTGTTTAAAATTGTATGAAAAAAAAAAAAGGGGTTTTAAAGTCTGCTCTTTAAAAGAGAAAACCTGCTGAAATAAAAAAAAACACAAATAAAAAAAAACACTTTTTTTTTAACAAACCCTTTTGACTGAAACAATTTCTGTCTCAACCCTTTTTTTTATACGGGTTTTTTTAAAATGTCTGTGTATTCAATCTGTTCTTTTTTTTTTTTTTTTCGTCTGAAATTATGTTTAAATTTGTTAAAAAATTTTTTGAACTAGAAAATAAAAAACATTTTTGAAAACCCCCGGGTTTCCTGGGGAACCCATGATCCTTTAGAATCTTCAGCTTCCTTTTAATTTTCCCCAAATGAGTGTAGATCAAAAAAAACTCCCAAATTTTAATTATAAAAAATTTTGTTAAAAAATTTAATAACTAGTTTTAAAAAATATTTTCCCTTCGAAAACATTTTAAAAGGGATGAAGAAGTAAATTAAAAGGTTTTTGGGGGTTTTATTTCTATTAAAAAATTTCCCCCAAATACAGGTTCCACCCGGTTTGAACTGGGATCCCCTGGTTCAGAGTCCAGAGGAAAACCCATTACACCAGGGAAACCCAAACCAAAAAAAGGGAAAATTGGTCAAGAATGTCATTCGGGTTTTTTCCTTTTTAAAAAAACCCTTATCTTTAAATTTTTTTTTTTTAAAGGGAATTTTTAAATGAAAAATTATTTTGTTTCTGTATTTTAGTTTTTTAGATTTTTTTCTTTTGTCTAATTTGGGTTTTAAAAAGTTTGTAAATTGGGAATTTTATTTTATGGAAGCCCAAAACATACCACTTCTCCCCAAAGGGGTTTTCTCCATCCCCAATTCCGGGGGGGAAATTTTTCCGGACTCTGGGCGTTTACATCCGGACGGGGCGCCAATCATCACTGGGAACCCCCTCCTCAAACGGGACCCAAAATAGGGGAAATTTTGGGGGAATGCAATTAAACCTTTGGATTCTTTTTTTTTTTTTTAAATTGTGGAAAAAACAGAAAACCCCCCGGGGGAAAACCCCACACGGACACGGGGGAAAGAAAAAGGAAAAACTAAAAAATTTCCATTCATTATCTTCCCCTTTATCCAAATTTTAAAGGGTCCCCGGGGGGGTTTTCCCCATGCCCATCCGGGGGAGAACGTTTGGGCGTGGCCCCGATACCCCCCAGGGAAAAGGGCCCAATCTTTTGCTAAAGGCACACACCCCACTCACACAAAAACACTCTATAGGGGGAAATTTGGAGAACTCAATGGACTTGATCCATGTTTTTAGCCTGGGGGGGAAAAAACCGGAGAACCCGGGGGGAAACCCCCGCGGCAGGGCCCGAGAACAGGGAAAACCTCCACCCAGAGGGGGATTCGAAGGGGGGAATCCCTATTGTTTTGGGGGGGGGGAAAGGCGAACGTGCTAACCCCCCACCCCACCATGCCCCCCCTGAAAAAATAACATTTATAGAAATATTTTTTTTAATAGTTTATTTATTTTAAAATATTACCATAATTTTGATAAGACAGTGATGTCCCCTGGGTTTTTAAACCCTGGCAAACGGAGCTTCTCTATTAAAAGTTTTTTTTAAATTCTTTTTTAGGTTTTTGGGAAAATAGGGGAAACTTTGGGAAAAGGGGAAAAGACAGGTGATAAAATAAACATCATCATTTATATACAGCCAGACAGGGTGCACAATCTATTGCTGTCCTCAAACACTCTCAGGTCACACGGAAACACCATATGGGGCAATTTAGAGAGCATTCATCACCTTGCATTCCAGTTTTGGATGTGGAAGGAAGGGAGAAAACCGAAGAAAACACGGAGCAAAAAATGCAGGGACACGGGGGGAGGAACATAGAAAGTCCATACAGATTGGAATTTGAACCTGGATGAAAAAAGGAACCTCCAAGTACAGCCTTTATTAGGAAATAACTTTTAGAGCAATATTTAAATGTCAGTGTGAAAAAGAATGCATAGATTGTGTAGAGATGTTATATCTGCAAGAGGTAGCTAAGTCCAAAATCTAGATTCAGTCAAGTTGTTTACTTGTTCAATGCTTCAACTTCAAAGTACATCTGAGACCTTGAACTGTGTAAAATATATATACATACACCTAATCATAGTAATGAGCGAGTAGGTTATCTTGCGCACTGTTAGAGTGGTGAACATCCTAATACCTAAGCCACAATGACCTTCCGTTTATTAACCTACTTGGGTGGCACAGAAGCTGCAGTTTGATTCGAATATGGCTTGGACATAGCCCATTTCACAGATCGTGAAAATACTGTTATATGGCAGTTATGCAATAATTGACTTGACTTCTATCATTGTATATAATACATTATTTAAACAGGCCTTCTCTATTACAGTTATAAATCTCACATGTAAGGGCTGCTGTTGAGTTAGCATTCAATATTTAGATAATGACATGTATGAATATATCCTGGTACTCATTGCGTACAAGGTTATGGATATTTTACACAGTTATTTACATGCATCTAAAGATGACACTTATGAAGTGAAGCATGAACAACTGATATTGACACTCCCTCTGAAGCACTTGTAGATTTTTCGCGTACATTAAGGCTCTACTTACACCACTCCTTCAGATATAACAGTCCCTTTTCCGATGAGTATGCATCTAGGAATTTTTGTCACAGTAGCTGAATAATAAATATGCTCTGAACCTTTATTGTCCTTATCAGAAGGCATGCGCATAAATTGTAGGTTCCTGTTGGTCAATAACATTATGTCTAGTTTAACAAAACAAACTTCAGTATTTGACCCACGTATAAGGCGCACCGTAGTATAAGGCGCAGTCTCAATTACGGACTCTATTTCTGTACAGTACTTATTCTGTACGGCACCGTATTATAAGGCACTTGCTAAAACATACTATCTACAAGAAAAGTAAAGGATGCAAAACGGTGATTTATAATTTAAGTTTATACTACTTGATAAAACACACATTATTTTTAATCACTCTTCTCCCACAAATCCATCAAAGTCCTCATATTCTGTGTCTGAATTAAAAAGCTGCGCAATTTCCCTATCGAACACTCCGGGTTCCCCCTCATCAATTGTCGCCAGGCGGCTGTTCAGCAATGATGCAGGCCTTTGCGAAAGCTCGGACAACAGTTACAGCAGAAACCTTAGCCCAGGCATCCACAATCCATTCACAGACGGTGGCGTAACTCGCCCACCGCTGCCTCCGAGTTTTAGTAAATGTGTGTTCGCTGTCTATCATCCATCGCTCCCATGCCGCCCACAACTTTACTTTAAACGCCCTGGTTACACCAATGTCCAGCGGTTGGAGTTCTTTATTAAATCCTCCCGGAATGACGCGAGCTCCGAATTAATTTTCTTCATTCTGCTTTTTCAGCAGTGATGGTGATGTGTGGAAAAAACCACCCGGTCGCACAACAATACTTTTATAGATTTTGGAACTCGGTACACATATAAGGCGCACTGGATTATAAGGCGCATGTCTGATTTCTGGGAACATTTTAGGCTTTTAGGTGCGCCTTATAGTCCGGAAAATATGGTAGTAGGACACAATATTATGGGGTCAATGAATGCTATAATGTGAAGAATTTCTGCAGAGTCAATTGCTACAGATCTCCAAACTTCATGTGGCTTTAAGATTAGCTCAAAACATTATGTAGAGAGCTTTATGGAATGTGTGTCTATGGTCAAGCATCTGCATCCAAACCTTACATTACCAAGATGCGATGGTGTCAAGCATTCCACTGGTTGACTCTAGAACAGTAAAGACATGTTCTCTAAAGTGCCTACTCACTCTTTTATCTGGCTATCTAATAGGTCTGAGTTTGACCGTTTTCAGGAGAACAGTACTTGTCCATCTGCATTGTGCCAAGTGTAAAGTTTGGTGAAGGTGGTAGAGTGTGGGGTTCTTTTTCAGGAGTTGGGCTAGGCCTCTTAGTTCCAGCGTCAGTGTCTGACCTCCCAAATGAGCTTCTGCAAGAATAATAAAAAATTCCCATAAACACCCCTAAACCTCATGGAAAGCCTGCCCAGAAAAGTAAAAAAATATTATAGCTACAAAGGGAGGTTGTTCTATTAAGCCCTATGGATTAAAAATAGAATGTCACAATATGTGTAAGAAGAAAGCAGAGTGAATACTTTCAATATAATGTAAAAAATCTAAAATAGAAGTGATAAGTTCTGCTTGTTGCTTATGTTTAATTAAAGCTTATAACTTTTCATAAAATAGGCCTTATTTGCATGTTAAAGCATTAAACACTATACTGAGAAATGTGTGTTTATGTAAAGGATCAAATTACTTTTAATTGTGGAAGTTGGCTCTGTAACTAAGGAAGTGATACTCAAACCAGAAGCAGAGGCAGAGCCTAGAGCAAGTAGCTAACGGACTGTATAATGGTAAAGCATTAGACCAAATCGGTTATTGTTGCATATACAAAAATGTACCTGTGGCTTTTGCCAATATGTGGATTCCATTTTTATTGAAACATACTTTTAGTTGTGACAGGCCAGACAAAGAGTGGTCCAACAAAAACCCCTATGCAGAGAAAAACCAGGAACACGTGTACCCTGCCCGATATAGGGTTATCGGGGCCCCACCCTTGAGCCAGGCCCGGGGATGGGGTTCGTCAGCGAGCGTCTGGTGGTCAGGCACTTTCCCATGGTGCCCGGCCGGGCCCAGCCCGAAGGAGTTACATGGGTTCCCCCTCAAATGGGCTCACCACCTGTGGGGGGGGTAGTAATAGGGGTTCGGTGCAGTGTGGATCGGGCGGTGGCCGGAGGCGTGGGCCTGGGCGTCGCGATCCTCGGTTGCTGAAATTGGCTTTCGGAACTTGGAACGTCACTTCACTGGCAGGGAAGGAGCCTGAGCTGGTGCGGGAGGTTTGGTTGAGAAATACCGGCTAGATATAGTCGGGCTCACCTCAACGCACAGCTTGGGTTCTGGGTCCAATCTCCTTGAGAGGGGCTGGACTCTGTTCTTTTCTGGAGTTGCCCATGGTGAGAGGCGTCGGGCAGGTGTGGGCTTTCTCGTGGCCCCCCGGCTTGACGCGTGCATGTTGGGGTTTTCTCTGGTGGACGAGAGAGTAGCTTCCCTACGCCTTCGGGTTGGGGAACGGGTACTGACTGTTGTCTGCGCTTATGCGCCGAATGGCAGTTCAGAGTGCCCAGCCTTCTTGGAGTCTGTGGGGGGGGGGTACTGGAAAGTGCTCCCCCTGGAGACTCTGTAGTCTTACTGGGGGACTTCAACGCTCACATGGGCAATGACAGTGAGACCTGGAGAGGTGTGATTGGGAGGAACGGCCTCTCTGATCTGAACCCGAGTGGTGTTCAGTTGTTGGACTTCTGTGCAAATCACGGTTTGTCCATCACGAACACCATGTTCGAGCACAAGGGTGTCCATAAGTGCACATGGCGCCAGGATGCCCTAGGCCGCAGTTCAATGATCGACTTTGTAGTGGTGTCATTGGACTTGCGGCCATGTGTCTTGGACACTCGGGTGAAGAGAGGAGCTGAGCTGTCAACTGATCACCACCTGGTGGTGAGTTGGATCAGATGGCGGGGGAAGATGCCGGTCAGACCAGGCAGACCTAAACGTATAGTGAGGGTTTGCTGGGAACGTCTGGCAGAAGAACCCGTCAGACAGATGTTCAACTCTCACCTCCGTCAGAGCTTCAACCACATTCCGGGGGAGGTGGGGGACATTGAGCCTGAATGGGCCATGTTCCGTTCCTCCATTGTTGAGGCGGCGGACAGGAGCTGTGGTCGAAAGGTAGTCGGTGCCTGTCGTGGCGGTAACCCTCGAACACGGTGGTGGTCACCCCGTGTAAGGGATGCCGTCAAGCTGAAGAAGGAGTCCTATCAGGCATGGTTGGCTTGTGGGACTCCAGAAGCAGCTGACCGGTACCGACAGGCCAAGCGATTTGCGGCTTCGTGCGTCGTGGAGGCAAAAACCCGGGTGTGGGAGGAGTTCGGTGAGACTTTGGAAAGTGACTTTCGGTCGGCTCCTAGAACATTCTGGCAAACTGTCAGGCGACTCAGGAGGGGAAAGCAGTGTGCCACCAACACAGTATATAGTGGAGGGGGTGCACTGTTGACTTCGACTGGGGACGTCATTAGGCGGTGGAAGGAATACTTCAAGGACCTTCTCAATCCCACCAATATGCCCTCCGGAGAGGAGGCAGAGTCAGGGGACCCGGGGGGAGGCTTGTCCATCACTGTGGCTGAAGTCGCTAAGGTAGTCAGAGGGCTCCTTGGTGGCAGGGCTTCTGGGGTGGATGAGATCCGCCCGGAGTTCCTCAAAGCTCTGGATGTTGTGGGGCAGTCTTGGCTGACGCGCCTTTTCAACATTGCATGGTCATCGGGGGCAGTGCCTCTGGACTGGCAGACGGGGGTGGTGGTGCCTCTTTTTAAAAAGGGGGACCGGAGGGTGTGTTCCAATTACAGGGGAATTACACTCCTCAGCCTCCCCGGCAAAGTCTATGCAGGGGTACTGGAGAAGAGAGTCCGACTGATAGTCGAACCTCGGATCCAGGAGGAGCAGTGTGGTTTTCGTCCTGGTCGTGGAACACTGGACCAGCTCTTCACTCTCTCCAGGATCCTCGAGGGTTCATGGGAGTTTGCCCAACCAGTCTACATGTGCTTTGTGGATCTGGAGAAGGCTTTCGACTGTGTCCCTCGAGGTATTCTGTGGGAGGTGCTTCGTGAGTATGGGGTACATGGCTCCTTACTACGGGCCATTCAGTCCCTGTATTTGCGAAGCAGGAGCTTGGTTCGCATGGCCGGCAGTAAGTCGGACTGGTTTCCAGTGAGGGTTGGACTCCGTCAGGGCTGTCCTTTGTCACCGGTTCTGTTCATAATTTACATGGACAGAATTTCTAGGCGCAGCCAGGGGATGGAGGGTGTCCGGTTTGGTGATCTGAGGATCACGTCGCTGCTGTTTGCAGACGATGTGGTCCTGTTAGCATCATCAGGCTGCGAACTTCAGCTCTTACTGGATCGGTTTGCAGCCGAGTGTGAAGCGGCCGGGATGAGAATCAGCACCTCCAAATCTGAGGCCATGGTTCTCAGCCGGAAAAGGGTAGAGAGTCCTCTCTGGGTCAGGGATCAGATCTTGCCTCAAGTGGAGGAGTTTAACTATCTCGGGGTCTTGTTCACGAGTGATGGTAAGATGGAGCGTGAGATTGACAGACGGATCAGCGCGGGGTCAGCAGTGATGCGGACCCTATACTGGTCTGTTGTGGTGAAGAAGGAGCTGAGCCACAAGGCAAGGCTCTCGATTCACCAGTCGATCTACGTTCCGACCCTCACCTATGGTCATGAGCTTTGGGTAATGACCGAAAGAACAAGATCGCGAATACAAGCGGCCGAAATGGGTTTTCTCCGCAGGGTGGCAGGGCTCTCCCTTAGAGATAGGGTGAGAAGCTCGGTCATCCGGGAGAGACTCGGAGTGGAGCCGCTACTCCTCCGCATCGAAAGGAGCCAGGTGAGGTGGTTCGGGCATCTGGTAAGGATGCCTCCTGGGCGCCTTCCTAGGGAGGTGTTCCAGGCAAGTCCGGCTGGAAGGAGGCCCCGGGGAAGACCCAGGACACGCTGGAGGGATTATATCTCTCAGCTGGTCTGGGAACGCCTCGGGGTTCCCCCAGTCGAGCTGGTGGAGGTGGCTGGGGCGAGGGAGGTCTGGGTCTCCCTACTTCGGTTGCTGCCCCCGCGACCCGAACCCCGGACAAGCGGAAGATAATGGATGGATGGATGGATAATGAATGAAAGGAATGAATGATAACTCATTTCATACTTATAATTATATTTTTTACGCAGTTTTTTTACGTCTTGAATTATTGGCATTAAATCTCTTGTTTACTCTCTCTGATTGATTCATTTACATTTACATTTAGTCATTTTATCCATTTATACAGTTTGTAGTAAACACTCCATCTATATGTAATGTAATGTAATGTAACTTCCTGCTGTTTTCGTAGGTTCCACCTTAATCTCTGAGCACAGCTGATTCGTTGTGGTAGTATCTCTGGTGGCGCAATCGATTAACAAATGATACATTCAGAGTAATGCTGAGGTTGTGAATTTTAATCTCCAGATTATTCATTTGCTTTCAAATAAAATACTTTAAGTTAAGTTAAGTTAAGATGAAAGCCAGACTTTGTGTTTTTAGGTGCTTGCCATAACCCAAATTCAACCCAGGGTTACTGAAGTAAAACCCTGCAAAATACAAATGATTACAGGATTATGGGATGCCAAAATGTCCTTTTAAATGCCTTTCATTGAACGGACTTTAATGAAAAAGCAGTACTTTTTCCAAATTCTTATTTTGCCAAACATTCATGGGCTTATACAAACAGCAACGTAGAAATAAATACATTCCCATACCGGGAGTTGAACCCAGGCCACCTGGGTGAAAACCAGGAATCCTAACCGCTAGACCATATGGGACAATGAGCACCATTCTAAATTTGATTTAATTAAGCTTAATAAGATGGCTTTGAAAAAGCCATCTATTGTTATTACTTAATACAGCCCGAACCGCTCGACGTACAGACTCGGTTCGAACACCTTTGCGTAGGGAATGTTCACGAGACCTGTGCTATGTATTTTTGGAGTTTGTAACATTTATAGTTTTTAATAAAATTAAGTTTAAAATTAAAAAATCCCCATAGAAATGAATGGGGCTGATTTTTGAACGGCCATAATTCGGCCATTTTTAGAGCTACAGACACGAAACTTCAGAGACTTAGACTGGGGCTGAATCTCTGCAAAAATCCAATTTTTAGAAAGATTGCATTTTCCGTTCACTTTTTATCGATCTTTGAATATCACCCCATTATTTCCTATGGCAGCTGCTAGAGTGGGTGACGTCATCCCCACTCTGTTTGAGAAATGATTCTGTTTTCTCCAAACAAACCTCTGTAAAATCGTGATACTTTCACCTAGAAACTCCATTTTACCCTTAAACGATAGATATTTTAGTTCTTTCTAAGATGACAAAGGCTCATGAGGATTGAAGTTTTAATTTTCGAGCTATGAGTGTTTGTTTGGCAGGAGTGACTGAATCTCTCCCATAGACTTCCATTATAACGTTTTGTCAGATACCTCTTCTAAGTTTTTAATAATCCCCATGGCGTCTAGTTTGTAACGGTGTCTTTGGTTAAGCGATAGGTGAAAGATTTCCCGAGTTATGAGCGTTTGTTTGGAGTGTGGAAAAAACGGCTTTCTCTCAGGCAGGATTCTAATAGTGAGGTGCTCAATCTGCATAAAGCTGCTTCAGTGACGTCACCAGCAGGGTGTCATATTTCAAAGCACAGAGTACAGCAGAGGCTGTGGAGCAACAGGGCTTTAGTTTAACTGTCACTTTCTCTGAATTTTATCCTCTTCATGGGCCCAGCATTCAAAGCCATCTCGTAGTTCCTACTGGAAATACAAGTCTAGTTCTTTTTGAAGTTCAAAATTTGGGAAAAAAGATATAGTTCACCAAGCAACCAGTTCAACCATGAACACACAGGCTTTTTGTCTTAAAAACTGAATGATAGATTTACATTTACATTCTGTTAATTAAGAACAACAAACAATTTTACTTTTCTAATAAACATACAATTACACCATATCACATCACAGACCAATTTGACAAGTTTTCTCAGTAACAATTAATACAAACAGAGCACTTGATCATCCCGGATGCTCCCCCAGTAGACTTTGTTTGGTTCTCTCCAAAAATTTGGAACAGGACTTTAACAATATTTATAACAAATACTAAGAAAGCAGTTGATGTTTTGAAAATGATGATGCTGATCCATAATAGATTAGTATAAAGTATCATGACAGAATCATAACTAAACTTAATAATATTAACATAAAATCAAAACATTGATAGAGAGTGTTTGTCTGTGTGAGTGAGTGTGTGCCCAGCAATAGATTGGTGTCCTGTCCTGGGTGTATCTGCCCAGCGCCCAAAATGTTCTCCCCTGGATGAGCATGGGGAACCCCCCCCCCCCTGACCTTAGTAGAGGATAAAGCAGAAGATAATGGATGGATGAATGGATGTTTCTATTACACTCAGAAGATGTTTAACACTTGTTTGGTCACCAACTTTGTTCTAGCTAACTGACATGAATAAATAAGAATTACAAATGAAGGCTGATTTATAGGATCATTTTAATATAACTTGGTCCATGCTGATCTTCTGGAATTAAAATCAACTTTAAAATCTAAATTTAGTTTATTGTTGGATCGGATTCATGTGTAGAATGATGTCACTTATTCTTTCTGCCTAATGAAGTTCTCCTATTGGTTCTCTGTACTGTATTTTATAAGCACACCCACCTGTTAAACAAAGTGCATCTATGCTTATATGGATCTTATATACAACTGTATGAACATGACTTTTTATTCAGTTGAAAGCTAATCATTGCCAAATGGGTCGACAGTGATGAATATTTCTTACTGCTTACAACTAGCCTTACAAATTTCCATGTGAAGATCGCTAAGTTAAAATAAAGGAAGCAAGAACGCAGCAGTAGTCGTGGCCGAGTGGTTAAGGCGATGGACTAGAAATCCATTGGGGTCTTCCCGCCAGGTTCAAATCCTGCTGACTACGCGCTCACAGCCTTTTCATTTTTAAAGTTTGTGGCCTCTTTGAAAGGTCATGGAAGTGTTGTTGTACTTACAGCATGTAATTCACTGACACACTGAAGATCGCCAAGTGAAAATAAGGGAAGCAAGCTTTCAGCAGTAGTCATGGTCGAGTGGTTATGGTGATGGTCTAGAAGTCCTTCGGGATCCCCCTGGACATGATCAAATCCTCCTGACTATGAGCTCACAGTCTTTTTGATTTTAAAGTTAGTGGCCTCTGAAAATTTATGGAGGTGTTGTTGTAACTATACGAAAAGTCACTGACACAGTGAAGATCGCTAAGTGAAAATAAGGGAAGCAAGACCTCAGCAGGCGCCATGGTGGCTTAGTGGTTAGCACGTTCGCCTCTCAGCGCTAGGGATTCCCGGTTTGAATCCCCATCTGGGTGGGGATTTTTCCATGTTCTCCCCGTGTCTGCGTGGGTTTCTTTCGGGTTCTCCGGTTTCCTCCCACAGTCCAAAAGCATGGATCAAGTCAATTGAATTCTCAAAATTGCCCCATATAGAGTGTGTCTGTGTGAGTGACTGTGTGCCCAGCGATAGATTGGCGCCCTGTTCTGGATCTATCTGCCCAGCGCCTGAGATGTTCTCCCCTGGATGGGCATGGGGAACCCTACCGCGACCCTAATAGAGGATAAAGCGGGAGATAATGAATGAATGAATAGCTCAGCAGTGATCGTTGCTGAGTTGTTATGTTGATGTCCTTTGGGAGCCCCCTGTGCATGTTCAAATCCTGTCGACTATGAACTCACAACCTTTTCTAAAGTTAGTGGTCTTTTTGAAGGATTATGGAAGCGTTGTTGAACCTATACAATGTGATACAGTGAAGATCAAAAAGTGAAAATAAGGAAACTCCGCAGTAGTCGTGGCCGTGTGATTCAGGCGATGGGCTAGAAAGCCATTGGGGTCTACCTGTGCAGGTTCAAATCCTGCCGACTATGCACTCACACCCTGTCATGGATCTTCAGTGTATCAGTCAATAACATGCTGTAAGCACAACAACTCTTCCATGACTTGTCAATTCTAATGTTAGTGGTCTTTTTGAAGGATTATGGAAGCGTTGTAGTACCGATATGATGTGAATCACTGATACAGTGAAGATCGAAAAGTGAATATAAGGGAAGCATTAAGTTTGCAGTAGTCGTGGCCGAGTGGTTAAGGCGATGGACTTGAAATCCATTGCGGTCTCCCCGCGCAGGTTCAAATCCTGCTGACTACATACTCACAGTGTTTTTGATTTTAAAGTTAGTATCTGTTAAGTTCCAATAAACGGTCATAAGTCGGCGGATTTGTTCCAAAAGAATTTAATGCACTTTACTGAATAGTCAAACAAGTGTACAGGAAAAATCATCAATGGCGGGCAACCACGATTGATGAGAGAGCTCTGAGCTCTCAAAGATCCAGGTTCAGTATATACAGTGGGTTGCAAAAGTATTCATACCCCTTGAACTTTTCCATATTTTGTCACATTACAACCACAAACATAAATATATTTCACTGGAATTTAATGTGAAAGACCAACACAAAGTGGTATACAATTGTGAAGTGGAAGGAAAATTATACATGAATCAACATTTTTTTTACAAATAAAAAACTGAAAAGTGCGACGTGCAAAAGTATTCAGCCCCCTTTTCCCTGAGTGCAACCAATTGCATTCAGAAGTTGCCTGATGAGTGCTAATTACTCAAAAGGGTCCACCTGTGTGTAATCTAATCTCAGTACAAATACAGCTGCTCCGTGACGGCCTCAGATGTTGGTTAAGAGAATATTGGGGAGCAAACAGCATCATGAAGTCCAAAGAACACACCAGACAGGTTAGGAATATGGTTTTGGAGAAGTTTAAAGCAGGCTTAGGTTATAAAAAGATTTCCAAAGCTTTGAACATCTCACGGAGCACTGTTCAATCCATCATCCGGAAATGGAAAGAGTATGGCACCACAGTAAACCTGCCAAGACAAGGCCGTCCACCTAAACTTACAGGCCGAACAAGGAGATCACTGATCAGAGAGGCAGCCAAGAGGCCCATGGTGACTCTGGATGAAATGCAGAGAGCCACAGCTCAGGTGGGGGAAACTGTCCACAGGACAACAATTAGTCGTGCACTACACAAATGTGGTCTTTATGGAAGAGTGGCAAGGAGAAAGCCATTGTTAAAAGAAAACCATAAGAAGTCCAGTTTGCAGTTTGCCAGAAGCCATGTTGAGGACACAGCAAACATGTGGAAGAAGGTGCTTTGGTCAGACGAGACCAAAATTGAACTTTTTGGCCACAATGCAAAACGCTATATGTGGCGGAGAAATAACACTGCACATCACTCTGAAAACACCATCCCCACTGTCAAATATGGTGGTGGCAGCATCATGCTCTGGGGGTGCTTCTCTTCAGCAGGGACCGGGAAGTTGGTCAAAGTTGATGGGAATATGGATGGAGCCAAATACAGGGCAATCTTGGAAGAAAACCTGTTGGAGTCAGCAAAAGATTTGAGACTGGGGCGGAGGTTTACCTTCCAGCAGGACAACGACCCTAAACATAAAGCCAGAGCTACAATGGAGTGGTTTAAAAAAAAGAATATTCATGTGTTAGAATGGCCCAGTCAAAGTCCAGACCTAAACCCAATTGAGAATTTGTGGCAAGATCTCAAAACTGCTGTTCACAAACGCTCTCCATCCAATCTGACTGAGCTTGAGCTGTTTTGCAAGGAGGAATGGGCAAGAATTTCAGTCACTAGATGTGCAAAGCTGGTGGAGACATACCCTAAAAGACTTGCAGCTGTAATTGCAGCAAAAGGTGGCTCCACAAAGTATTGACTCAGGGGGGCTGAATACTTTTGCACGTCGCACTTTTCAGTTTTTTATTTGTAAAAAAAATGTTGATTCATGTATAATTTTCCTTCCACTTCACAATTGTATACCACTTTGTGTTGGTCTTTCACATTAAATTCCAGTGAAATATATTTATGTTTGTGGTTGTAATGTGACAAAATATGGAAAAGTTCAAGGGGTATGAATACTTTTGCAACCCACTGTAATGCTTAGGTGGGCTGTCCTTCTTCTTTGGGTGAGTGTGACTGGACCTTCCAAATATGGTTGGATTTTCTGAGTCCCCAGTCCCAATTATACATTTAACAAATGTTACTTGCCCCCTAATTCTATATTACCCACACTCAACCCCCAGCCATTGGTCATTCCCTCAGCCATTCAGCAGTTGTTTACATATCGTAAATTACAAAAATATCATTACAATTGTAAAAGCTTTCCAAAGTTGACCAAACCTTTCAAATAATACAATTCATGACTTTTTACATTCAATAAATTCCAACATATCCTCTTTGAAAAGTTATGGACACGCTACGCAGCCTCGGTCTGCTACGGAAACCAGACCCCCGACCGCGACCTCATCTGAAGCCGATAGCCGAAGATGGGGGCACCGCAAGCAGTGTTCAAGAAAACAAAAACGCGGCAAGCGGGCTGAAGTTCGTGCTAGGCTAACATCTAAGCCAACTCGACCAGCTCTCCCGTCCATTCTGCTCTCAAACATCTGCTCCCTGGAAAATAAACTGGACTGCATCCGACTTCAGAGAACTACACGACGAGAATCCAGAGACTTTGTTTTCACTGAGACATAGATGAGCGCTGCCATTGATTTAGGCAGACTAACAGCGTTTCGAGCCGACAGAAACTCAACCCTGTGCGGTAAGACTCGCGGCGGAGGACTGTGTGTTTACATCAACACAGAATGGTGCAAGAACTCTGTACTAATCTCCAGCTACTGCTCACCGTTAGTGGAGTTCATGATCGTCCGATGCAGACCTTTTTATTTACAGCGAGAATTCACTACAGTACTGATCATCAGTGTTTATATCCCACCTGCCGCTAACGCTAAAGACGTGCTCTGTGAACTGTACAGCGCTATCAGCGGACTTCAAAATACACATCCCGATGGATTGTTTATTGTCGCTGAAGATTTCAACCATGTGAATCTCAAGACAGTTCTCCCTAAATTCCACCAACATGTGAACTTTGCTACAAGAGGAGTGAACGCGCTGGATCTTGTTTGCTGGTTTGATTCTGGGTTACAACTAAACTTGACAACGTGGTATGCATTGTCAAAATCTAATGAACAAATGGATACAGCAAATAATAGCTTTAAAATAAAATTTTATGATAATGATTGTTAACAGAACTGACATTCGTTACCTGTGGTTCTTTCTTGATGGCGTAATGGTTAGCACTCTGGACTTTGAAGCCATTCTATTCTATCTGATTCTATTTCAAATTTTGGTGGAACCAGTGTTGGCCTGTAAAGGTGTTTTCTAAAATGTCTTATAATAAAAATAAAAGGCATTAACCTTTTTAACTTACTATAATCTTCTTCCGCTAAACTGTATTTTTACATCAATCATTATTTAGAGCATTATCATGCTAATTAATTTAACAATTTTATGCCGAAATAGCTCAGTTGGGAGAGCGTTAGACTGAAGATCTAAAGGTCCCTGGTTCAATCCTGGGTTTCGGCAGAAGTTCACAGAGTGAAGCTTTTTGTCTGTCTTGTTCAAAATTCAATTACCGTTCACATGTATACTAGACAAATAAAATCAAAAGAAAACATTGGATGCAGTAGACAATGCCAGAACTTTATTGAATATTTTTAAAAGCTGCATAATAAGGAATGTAAACAGAACCAACATTCTTGATCATGTTTTCTTTATCGGTGGTACCATGGTGTAATGGTTAGCACAACACAATAAATCAATTATTTTTTTGTGTGTTTAAGTCAAGCGTTTGTGTATAAATTAAGTGTTTTATTATTATTAGTTGTTTAGTATGTCAGCAGTTGTATTTAAATCCAGAGCAGACCTTTAGCCTTTTATATTTTGAAGCAATCCAGAACAACGCCCATGATACTGAAATGACACAATCTAAAAGTGTTTTGTAAAAACGGATATATTTTTCTCTATGTATAAATTACATTAAATTATAAATGGATCCTAAATTTTGAAACACATCAATGTGACCTCTCACCCACATCAGAATTTAACATTATACAAACCTAAAAGAGGATCTGATGAAAACTAAAAACTGTATTGATTGAAATAATTTTTAAAAAGATATT
>JAFMOC010001542.1:0-15337 GCA_019802505.1 Corydoras sp. C115 | reverse complement strand
TGTAAGGAATATGTGAACATATCCGACTCAACCAGTGGTTATGACTCCAGCCTGTTTGTACACACGCAAGGACGTGGTGACATCTTGTGGATGTGTAAACCTAATGTCTTGAGAAGCATGCTTCCTGAAGAATGAGAAGAAGAGTGGGAAATGTGCTCTGGTTCAGTTGGTTGTACCAATCAGTATAGCCTGTATTAAGGAAACAAATGAGGCAAGTGAACAAAGTAAGAGAGGGTTCACTTTGCCATTTAATCCTCATGTGCATATCGATGCCATAAGAGTTCCCAGGGCAGTTCCGAATGAGTTTAAGGCACGAGATCAGTTTGCGGCTGGGTTTGAAAGCATTCTGATATGGCCAACAATTAATAAAAATGTAGATTGGATAAATTATATTTTTTATAATCAACAAAGATTTGTCAATTACACTAGAGATGCAGTAAGGGGAATGAATACATGAACAATTAGAGAAAACTAGTTTAATGGCGTGGCAAAATAGAATAGCATTGGATTTTCGGTTAGCAGAAAAAGGAGGGGTATGTAAAATGTTTGAGCCATCAGGACTTGTATTATTTGGAATAAAAGTACAACATTTATCGCCAATCATTAGACCGTTAAAAGAGTTAACTGCATTAAGTAAAGAATTTAAAGAACATTGTAGGGTAGATAATGCATTTAATAGATGGATGGATCAAATTTTTGGAAGTTGAAAAACACTAATTATTAGTCTGGCTATATCAGTAGCAATCTCAATTTCAATTATAGCGGTATGTGGTTGTTGTATCCCATGTATTAGAGGGATGGTGGATAAAATAATACAGGAGGCTTTTACTAAAGAAAACATCCAGATGGTACTAAGGGAAGAACAAATAGGGTTATTAGAAGTTAAAGAACCAAATGACTGAAAATAAGTACTTCACAAAATAGATGGCATCATGAGGAAAGAACATTATGTGGAAATACTGAAGCAACATCTCAATACATAAGCCAGGAAGTTAAATCTTGGACACAAATTGGTCTTCCAAATGGACAATGACCCGAAGCATACTGCCAAACTGACTTTCTTATACTTAAGCTACCAATTTGTAACCAATGTTTTGGAGTGGCCATCACAAAGCCTTGATCTCAATCCTATTGAAAATTTATGGGCAAAGCTGAAAAGGCATGTGCGAGCAAGGCAGCCTACAAACATGGTTCAGTTACACCAGTTCTGTCAGGAGGAATGGGCCAAAATTCCTGCCAACTATTTGTCATACAAGTCATACAGTTTAAGGGCAACAGTATCAAATACTAATGTTATGTATCTAAACTTTTGACTTTGAAAAAATTAATAAAAATTCTCTCATTATTCTGACAGTTAGCAAATATTTCTGATTTTATGTGAGAAAAAATTCACATGTGTCTTTTTATAAAGTGTATGTAAACTTCTGGTTTCAACTGTAAATAAATTTGCAGTGCTTTAATTGTATTGTTATCTGATTGGGGTGCTGCAAAGGTGCTACAAAATTTTTTTCTGTTGGAGTAAAACAGTGGGAATGTGAAAACACACATTTGACACATTGTGAGAATCGTAATAAACACCTCACCCTGGCATCCCGCCCAATCTTAATTCTTACTGGTCAGTATCTAAACATGCAAATATTAGAGGCTTGTTTATACACCAGCAACCACTTACATGTTTTGCTTATAAGTCAAAGCTTACAATTCAAACTTTGGTGCTCGTGGATCAGCGACAACTCTGCAGAAATGCCCAGCTTCTTCGGTAGGTATGAATATAAGCTATATCGCTTAATGAAAATACATTTATAACAATTTTTTTTCTGTTTATAAAAAAATAAGATATTATTTAGATGTTTCTGACGATATTTTAAATGCTGTTAGGAGTATTTCAGAAGTAGCACAAAATTGTGAAGGTAACAACTATTTTGTTATTTATTATTTTATTATTTTTATTATTTAGAGAACAAGTCAGGCGTTTGTGTAGGAAGTAACTGCTGTAACTTTGAATTACCTGTTGTACATCGTAGATCTGCGCGTCGGCACCCCTAGAGTCACGGTAATACCCATATTATTTCCTATTCGTTGTTAAATTGAATAGTCTGTTTGGGCGTTCTTGTTGCTAGATATTAAAACTGTCGGTTAGTTAGGATATAACTGTATATAGAATAACTGGTTTCAGTTCTAGTTTCGGTCTAGTGACTATTTGCACCTTGCGTTCAACGTCGGATTGTTCCGGAGGGGGCGTGACCTAGTTTCATCGGGGCTATCTAAGAATCGTAGATACGCTGACGCGACAGCGGACTCTCGTGTTGTGCCTATCGTGTTAAGACCTATTCGTGTAAAGACTTGCGAGTCTACCTGCGCGAGTCCACCGAGCAAGGACAACAAGGCAACTAAGTAGTCTCTAACTAGTCAATTCATTTTCTTACACATTCACACCATTCTCTTCAGCATGTGTTTTCAGTTCATCTCTGTCATTTCCTCCTCACACAGACGCTCTTTCCTCAGAGGAGAAGGCGCACTCTTGCACACCTGCAAACTCTGCAGCAGGTGAATACAAGTGAGCCCTTCACCTTCTCTGCAGGACTATGGAATTGTCAGTCAGCCACCAAGAAATCTGATTTCATTCCTGTTTTTCCGGCTCATGCTGGTCTTCAGGTTTTAGCCCTCACTGAGACGTGGATTCGCCCCGAGAATTCTGCGACACCAGCTGCCCTTTCAATGAATTTCCACTTCTCTCACTCTCCTCGTATTAGCAAAAGAGAAGGTGGCACAGGTTTGCTTATTACCCACATATGGAAATTCTCTCCTCTTACACTTTTATCAAACACTGTCTCATTCAAATTCCATGCACTGACAATCACTGAACCGGTTAAATGTCATTTCTTGTCATCTATTGCCCCCCAGGCCAACTAGATAACTTTGTCGAGGAATTTGATATGTTATCATCTCTCCCAGATGATGGTTGTCCTCGGCGATTTCAACATTCACTTACGCCGCTGAGTTTCTTGATCTCATCTCCAGCCTGGACCTCCATCTACTCCGCACCTCAGCTACCCACCGGGCTGGCAACCAGCTCGACCTCATCATGACGCGTTCATGTCTCTCTTCAGACATACACATCACTCCACTTAATGAATCAGACCACTTCATACAGTTCTCTGTCTCTTCCACCTTCTCCCGTGATCATCAGTAAAACATCTCAGGTACGTCACAATCTTAGTGTGCTCTCTAACACACTCTTTGCCGACTTGGTTACAGATGCCCTTCCTAGTATCAGTAACTTCTTAACCCTTGACACCAACACTGCATCAAGCACATTCTGCTCAACCTTGGCTTCATGTCTTGATCAGGTCTGTCCAAAATCCACCAGGAAAACACACAGTTCTCCGTCCAGTCTCTGGCTCACGGAGACGCTTCGGAAGCAACGTACTTCTCTTGGTTCCGCCGAAAGAAAATGGCATAACTGGTCTGTCTTCAGACTTAGAAACATACCAGTCCTCACTTGCCACTTTCTCGAAGGATGTAACTGCTGCTAAATCCTTGTTCTTCCAGTTCAAGGTAACATGCATCTCAGATGCCCGCACCTTATTCAGTACTTTCAACTCCCTACTAACTCCTCCCTCTCCGCCTCCTAACACTTCTCTATCAGCTGATGTCTTTGCAACTTTTTTCACAGAAAAGATTGAGGGCATCAGCAAACTTTCATATTCACCACTTCCACAACACTACATCTCACATCCAGCCAGCCAACCCTCTCCTCCTTCTCCCCTGTCACAGAATCTGACATTTGCAAAATTCTTCTTGCCAGTAACCCAACTACTTGCCCCCTTGATTCAATCCCATCCCACCTTCTTCAATCCATCGCCTCCTCCATCACACACACATCATTAACTCCTCTCTCACGTCTGTGACTTCCAAATTGTTTCAAACAGGCCAAAGTCAAACCTACTCAAAAAAGCTACGCTCAACCCAAATTTGGTCGAGAGCTACAGACCGGTTTCTCTTTTACCTTTCCTGTCTAAAACACTTGAACGGGTGGTATCCACACAAGTCTCCAAATTTCTTAATCAGAATAATCTCCTTGATCCCAATCAATCCGGTTTTAGATGTGGTCACTCCACGGAGACAGCATTGCTCTGTGATTGACTCACTTAAATCTGCCAAAGCCAAATCTCAATCCTCGGTCCTCATTTTGTTAGACCTTTCTGCAGCTTTTGATACAGTAAATCATCAGATTCTACTGTCCACTCTAGCTGAATTAGGCTTTTCTGGTATGACACTTAAATGGTTTCGATCCTATCTCACAGGAAGGACCTTCAAAGTGTCATGGAATGGGGAGATCTCAAACTCTCACCAAGTACGCACTGGTGTGCCTCAGGGCTCTGTACTTGGTCCTCTCCTCTTCTCACTTTACATGACATCACTGAGCACAGTCATCCAGGCGCATTATTTCTCTTACCACTGCTATGCTGATGAAACTTCACTTCATCTGTCTTTTGCCCCTGATGACACCACCATCTCAAATCGGGTATCTGCCTGCCTCACCGACATATCTGTCTGGATGAAGGCCTGTCATCTCAAATTAAACTTAGAAAAAAACGAGCTTCTCATTATCCCAGCTAAACCCTCAATCCATCACAACCTGACCTTCCAAATTGATGGCTCCACAATCTCCCCAACCGATTCGGTCCAGAACCTTGGTTTCACAATAGACTCCCACCTTAAACTCTCTGATCATGTTATCAAAACCGCCCGTTCTTGTAGATTCCTTCTTAAAAACATAAGGAAGATCAGACCCTTTTTGACTGAACATGCTACCCAACTGCTTGTTCAAGCCCTAGTCTTATCCCGGTTTGATTATTGTAATGCGCTACTTGCTGGTATCCCAGCTTCCACAATCAGACCTCTTCAAGTAATTAAAAACCCAACTTGTGTTTAATCAGCCCAAGCGAACTCATGTCACTCCATTACTCACTTCCCTCCATTGGCTTCCTGTAGCTGCTTGCATTCGGTACAAGTCACTGACTGGCATACAGAACCATTTCTGGATCTTCTTCCTCCTACCTTTACTCTATCTTTTCAAAATACACTCCGACTCGTTCACTTCGCTCCAGTGATGATTGCCGCCTGGTGATTCCACCTCACCGAGGAGCTAATTCTCACTCCGTGGCGTTCACCACTGCAAAATGGTGTAACGACCTTCCCAACTCTGTCCGTAAGGCAGAATCACTACACAGTTTTAAGAAACTACTTAAGACGCATCTCTTTAACAAATACCTGTTGTAGAAGAAAAAAAGAAAGAAAAATAAAAGAAAAGAAAAAAAGAAAAGGGGGGGGGAGGGGCCGCAGCATCGAATAACTATCAGGTTTGATGAATTTACAGTATAGTTGGTTTTCTCCATGGCTTCTGACTTGTGGCGTTCTCATTTGTAAGTAACTTTGGATAAAAGCGTCTGCTAAATGACTAAATGTAAATGTATATGTAAGGTAATTATTTACACTTTTCCAAGAAATCTAAATAAATATAAATCGTTTTACAAAATGTTTTTTTTTCTAGACAATCAGACAGTTTGCGGAGTCCCTGGAAAACGTCAACAAATCCCTGGATTTGTTGACGGGTTACCAAAATGAGGACTGAGCATTTACCGCCAGAAAACGTCTGATGTTTAAAGGTGAAACAATGAAACTATAATTTAATTTGATATTTATGATATTGTACCAAATATTTATTTTCATCATTATATCTCACAGATTTGAACATCAGTGAGCAGACTGTGGAAGACGTGCCAAACGAACAAACCACAGACTGTTCCTATCTGTACCAGTCCTTAGAAGACTTGAGCTGGAAGGAGGATTATTTGAGAATGTGGGACGCTAACGTATTCCCCAAAGATTGGGAACAAACGTCGGAACAGACACCCGCGCCTGTTACACAGCAGCAGCAGTTAAACACTTGCGAGTGTTCAAAGAAAACTGACGTGCTAACAAGATTATGATTAGCACTTTATCCGAAGAAATGCGCATACAGGATATAGCAAACAAGGTACATAATAATGATAATGTTCAATCGTATTAATGACATTCAGAATATGTGTGTTGAAAATGAGCACATCTATATTAAATCTGATGTTCAGTCTAAACAGGGTACTGCAGTTAAAAATATCACAGCACATACCCGTTCCAAGGCCTTCGAGTTCTTCCTAATAAAACGTTATTATTAGGGTCGCGGTGGGGTTCCCCATGCCCATCCAGGGGAGAAAGTTTCGGTCACTGGGCAGATACACCCAGGACAGGACGCCAATCTATCGCTTGGCACACACACGCACGCATACACCCTCTATATGGGGCAATTTGTAGAACTCAATTGACTTGATCCATGTTTTTGGACTGTGGGAGGAAGCCGGAGAACCCGGAGGAAACCCACGCAGACACGGGGAGAACATGGAAACTCCATCCAGATGGGGATTCGAACCGGGAATCCCTAGTGCAGAGAGGCGAACGTGCTAACCACTAAGCCACCGTGCCGCCCTAATAAATCGTGTCATTGTTTTAAATTGGTTTTATTAGTAAATAAAACAATAACAAAAAAAGACCCTGCAAGCTCTTACAGGCGTAGACGCTTCGTGTAACCTAAATTTCACTTCTCACTCTCCTCATATCAGCAAAAGAGGAGGTGGAACAGGTTTGCCCATTTCTCACAAATGGAAGTTCTCTCCTCTTAACTTTCATCCAACACTTACAATTGAATTCCATGCACTGACCATCACAGAACCTGTTAAATGTCATTTTGTCGTCATCTAACCCCCCCAGGTCAACTGGATAACTTCAACGAGGAATTTAATGTTCTCTCCCAGATGATGGTTGTCCTCATCATCCTCTGTGATTTCAACATCCACTTAGACCGACCATATGCCACTAAGTTTCTTGCTCTTATCTCCAGCCTGGACCTCCATCTATGCCACACTTCAGCTACCCACTGGGCTGGTAACCAGCTTGACCTCATCTTGACACGCTTATGTTTCACTTCTGATCTACACATCACTCAGCTTCATGAATAAGACCACATTCATGCAGTTCTCTGTTGCTCTTCCTCCACCTCCCGTGATCAGTAAAATCACTCGGGTACGTCGTAATCTTAGCTCTCTCTCTCTAGTTCAAGTAATTCAAGTTCAAGTAATTTATTTATATAGCGCTTTTTACAACTGTACAATTGTCACAAAGCAGCTTCACAGAATGAAAAGCCTTTAAACCCCCAAAGAGCAAGCCGAAGCGACAGTGGCAAGAAAAAACTCCCTTTTATGTTGTTATTTAAGGAAGAAACCTTGGGAGGACCAAGACTCAGTGGGGGACTCATCCTCCTTGAGCGGCCAGGCAGCAACAACAGTGTAGGACAGCCATGTACAGGTTTTGCTAACTTGTACAGGTTTTGCTAACTTGGTTACAGATGCCCTTCTTTGCATCAGTAACTTTTCAACCCTTGACACGAACACTGTATCCAGCATTTTCTGCTCCACACCTTGAGATGTCTATACTATAATCACCAGGGGAAAAAAAAAAAAAAAAACAGCTCTGCATCCAGTCCCTGGCTCAAGAAAATGGCGCAAGTCTTGTCTGTCTTCAGAATTTGAAACATACCAGTCCTCACTCGCCACCTTCTCAAAGGATGTAACTACTGCTAAGTCCTCGTTCTTTCAGTCCAAGGTAACATGAAACTCAGATGCCTGCACATTATTTAGTACCCTTAACTCTCTACTCACTCCTCCTTCTCCCCCTCCCAAAACCTGTCAGCTGATGTCTTTGCAACCTTCATCACAGAAAAAGGCATCAAACTTTCATACCCCCATTTCCACAACACTACATCACACATCCAGCCAACCAACATTCTCCTCCTTCTCCCCTGTCTCAGAATCTGACATCCGTAAGACTCTTCTTGCCAGCAACCTGACTACTTGCCCCCTTAATTCTGTCCCACCTCACCTTCTTCAATCCATTGCCTCCTCTATCACACCAGCACTTGCACACATCAACTCCTCCCTCATGTCTGGTACTTTGGCCTGTTTGAAAAAATCAGGAATAGTCAAATCTCTGCTAAAAAAGGCAACTCAACCCAAATTTGGTTAAGGGCTACAGACAGGCATCACTTTTGCCTTTCCTGTCTAAAACACTTGAACGGGTGCTATCTACACAGGTCTCCAGGTTTCTTATTCAGAACAAACTAATTGATCCCAATCAGTCTGGTTCAAGGTGTGGTCACTCCACTGAGACAGCATTGCTTTCTGTGACTGACTCATTTAAATCTGCCAAAGCTAATGCTCAATCCTCGGTCCTCATTCTACTAGACCTTTAGGCAGCTTTTGATACAGCAAATAATCAGTTTCTACAGTCCACTATTTGAATTTGTACCAGAAAAGTCCATCATTGAATGAAGGTCCTTCCTGTTAGATAAAATCGAAACCAAAGTGTCATGGAATGGAGAGGAGCACAGGAGAGGTCATGCTTATCATGAGCTCCTGAATTTCTTCCAAGTTTTTGTTTATAAGATGTGATAAACTTTAAAACATTTTTTAGAAATATAGTTATAATCTACTGAAACCCTAGGAAACCAACATAATGGATAAGACCACTGCAAGGAAAACAATATTTTAAATACTTTGGATCCAAGCAAGAAGACAGCAAAGAAGGAAAGGAGTGTTTTCTGGGAAAGGATTTAAACAAAAAAAGGAAAAATAAAGAACCAAGAACCAAACACCCAGGAACAAGAAAGTAAATAATTTGAACAAGAGGACTCAAGAACACACCCAAATCCACACACTGTTCAAAGACTGTTGTGTAATTAATGGGAAGGACGCCACCACAAAACTATTTTATACGGACAACACTGAAGCCTGGCACTCAGCCATCTGCAGCCATTTTAAACATCTGTAAAGGATGTGGATCTGTAAAGGACGACAGATACAAGTCTTTGTGATTTGTCTGGAAGTTTTTGGTCATCTTCAATCAACATCTACCAGATGGAGACAATACTGATTTCGGGCCCGAAGACACATGGAGACTTGCACAGAGGCCTTCCCATCTCTTCAAAGCATGACTCACACATCAACCCCATGTTTATCAACCCCCGAACCACACGACACAAAGGATGATGGATCCAAATGTGCAGGCCCATTCAGAGCCCCCACCAAACTCACACCTTCACACCTCAAAGACCAAACTTGGCTCAGCCCCACCACCAACCTCGCACCTTCAGACCTCTGTTATCCAACTCAGAGACAGTCCATCAATGCTAGAGGCAGAGCTGAATGAGCTAAAAGAACAAATCCTTAACCAAAACATCAACATGAACACAGAGGAACAGATAAACCAAATCAAAAACCAGTTTAAAACAACGGTACAGGAACTAAAAAGAGACAAAGAACTTCAGAAAGACCGGGAAAAACTGCAATCTGCACTTGATGCCTATAAAGCTCAGGCCAAAAATGCGTATGACGGCCAGAGACAAGTCATGGGCAAAGAAATATCCAATCTCAGGAAAGAGCTGGACAACAGGGACACCACTATTCAGTCCCTAATAACCAAACATCACCCTGTCCAAGCAAACCCAATACAAGACACACCTAAAACCCCACAGCCCTGTACTGAACCCAAAACCAAACCTGACCACAGAACCTCAGAAGAAAAACAGGAAACCCTGCAGGCACCCACAGAATGGTCAAGTGGTCAACTGGACACAGAAATGGCCATACTCATTTACTCAAATAGCAAATTCTTAGCATAACAGAAAATGTTCCCAGGGCAATTTTTTTTTAAAAAGGTGCCCAAAAATTAGAGACATTCACCACATCATAAACCAGAAAACACTAGGCAAACCAAGCCTTATTATAATTCATACAGGCACAAACAATCTATGGGCAGAGCAAGAGGGAGTGAGAAATCTGCTGTGCAGAGCAGCAGAAAGAATGGCAGAGATATTCCCAAACTCCAGAATTGTTCTCTACACTCCACCACCAGCAACAACACAGCCCAAACCACCAGCCAAAGTTCAAAGCAACACCAGAACCAGGACACAGCTATGTAAATGCCCTCAAAGGACTGCCTCACACAAACGACATGGGTTAGATAAAACAAATTGTACAATACATCTGCAACAGACTCATATGGGTTTAAAAAATGAATAAACAAATAGTAATGAAATAAACAAAATTAGTAATGATAAAATCCGAAAAATAAATAAACTTTCAGATAACAAATGCCAAAAAAAAAAAAAAAAAAAACATTTAGATATTTACAATATATTATAAACGTATGTATGTTTATGGTATACATTCCTATTTCCCTTTTTTGAGTTAATATATCTTATAAACATTTCACACACCCTCACTCACCATCACAGCCTGGAACACTCACGGACTGAACTCATCAACCTTCGGCCTAAAAAGCCTAAACACAGACTTTACAAAAGAAATGAAAAAGACTGACATCTTACTATAGACATGGTGCAGAGTTGACAGTCACTCACTGTCCCCGAGACTACAGAGAGATACCCTCTCATAAACGCAACAAAGTGTGTCAGGGCAGAGACTCGAGAGGGCTTATCATATGGTAAACACAATTGCATAAGGAAATTGAAATTCATAAAACTGATAACCACATTTGGCTGAAAATAAAACAGTCTGTACTGACATCAAAAAAGGACCGTTTCCTCTGTGCTATATACATCTCTCCGTCAGACTCGCCATGCTACTCTGACGACATGTTCGACAAACTTGAAACAGAGGCGTGTCATTCACAGGGAAATGTGCTAATCTAAATGCCAAAACAATAGCTCAAGCCGACATAATCAAGACACCGATACATCGACAACAATATGGTCCTCACTAACCACTCTTCCCTAACAATTAGAAACAACTCAGACACTACAGTCAACAAAAACAGTAAAGCCCTGCTACAGCTCTGTAGAAGTCTGGGTCTGTACATAGTCAATGGGATGATTTTGGCAGATACACATTTTGCTCACTTCTTGGAAATAGTACTGTAGATCTCATGATAAACATTGAACGCAATGAGGGAGAAAGAATCTAAATCTGTTAACATCTAACGAGTCAAGTCAAGTCAAGTAATTTATTTATATAGCGCTTTTTACAACAGTACATCGTCACAAAGCAGCTTTACAGAATGAAAAGCCTTTAAACCCCCAAAGAGCAAGCCGAAGCGACAGTGGCAAGAAAAAACTCCCTTTTATGTTGTTATTTAAGGAAGAAACCTTGGGAGGACCAAGACTCAATGGGGGACTCATCCTCCTTGAGCGGCCGGGCAGCAACAACAGTGAGAACAGTCATGTCCAGATACTAAACAAATGGAAAAACTAACAACTAGAAAACTATATGTGAGTCCATTAGGGGGCGTCCTGCAGGACCGACTTGTCAGGATCCATACAGTATTCGTAAGCAGAGCCATGGATCTCCAGGAAGCCGGGGGACACCTCAAAAGAAACAGACAAAGGAAGGGAGTTAGAGCTAATAATAAAGCACGGCATTTAATTAATAAGTAATTAATTGACAGTGCAGCATGTGACTCCGGCATCACTGACTAGAGCAGCATAACTAAAAGAGGCAGATACTACAGACTCTACATAGTTGAGCGGGCGCCCCGGAACAGCATCATTCCAGCGCCACACCCCCCCATTAATGATGAGGTGGGTGAAGAGGTGAAACGACAGCATACACTGATCAGAGATTACCCCCCAACACAGCCAAGTCTGAGATCTAAATCTTTATCTACAGGGGATTAGTTAAACGCAAGATTAAATAAATGTGTTTTTAATTTATTTTTAAAGATTAATAGTGATTCAGAATCACGAACAGTAACTGGAAGGCTATTCCAAAGTTGAGGAGCCTTGTGGGAGAACGCTCTTCCACCAGCAGTAATTTTATTTATTCTAGGAGCTAAGAGTAAACCAGCACCTTGAGATCGGAGCTCACGTGTCGGCTGGTACAATTGAATCAGCTCACTCAGATACTGTGGAGCCTGGTTATGTAAAATTTTATATGTTATTAATAAAATTTTGTACTCGATACGAAACTTAACTGGTAGCCAGTGCAAGTTTGATAACACAGGAGTTATATGATCAAACTTTCTGGTTTTAGTTAAAAACTCTAGCTGCAGCATTTTGCACAAGTTGTAATTTATGTAATGATTTATTAGAACATCCTGTCAGAAGTGAATTACAATAATCTAACCTTGAGGTAATAAAAGCATGAATTAGTTTTTCTGCATCTTGGAGGGAGAGGATGTTTCGTAGCTTCGAAATGTTACGAAGGTGAAAAAATGCAATTCTAGTGATATTGCTAATGTGCTTTGTAAAGGAAAGATCTGAATCAATAATGACCCCGAGATTATTTACAGATGAACTGGGTCTAATTAAAGTGTTATCAAGGTTTAACATAGTGTTAGAAGCTTTGTTAATTTTGTCCTTGGGTCCAACTATCAGAAACTCTGTTTTATCAGAATTTAGCAGTAGGAAGTTTGACATCCACATTTTAATATCTTGGATGCAGTCCTCGAGCTTAGTGACTGAACAACCATCATTAGGGTTAGGATCATCAGGGTTAGGGTTAGGAATCATTAGGGAGTGGAAACAGATGGGGGTGGGTTAGCTCAGTGGTTAGGGTGTTGGGCTATCAATCTGAAGGTTGGGGGTTCAAATCCCAGGTCCACTGAAGTTACCTTCAGTCCTTGAGCAAGACCCTTAACCCTCATTGCTCCAGGGATGTTGTGATTAACCCTGTGTTCACCTTATAAGTCGCTTTGGATAAAAGCGTCTGCTAAATGACCCAATTTAAACAGATTCCATGTTTACGAATAATTGATCCCAATGGAAGCATATATAATGCAAATAGGAGTGGACCCAGAACTGACCCTTGTGGGACACCATATTTAACTTTAGCGAGATCAGAATATTGGTTGTTAACACAGGTGAATTGATATCGATCAGTCAGGTAGGATTTAAACCACTGGAGTGCAGATCCTGTAACACCCACAATGTTTTCTAATCTATCAACTAAGATGTTATGGTCTATAGTGTCAAAGGCTGCACTTAGATCTAATAATACAGGAAAAGAGATTTGGTTATTATCAGAGGACATTAATAAGTCATTAACAACTTTAATTAAGGCTGTCTCAGTGCTATGGTGAGACCTAAAACCTGTCTAAAAAACTTCATGAACGTTATTAGCTAGAAGATGGCGATTCAGCTGGTTGAACACTATTTTTTCTAGGATTTTAGAGACAAAAGGAAGGTTTGATACATCATGCCAGAAGAAATTCCTTGTGTGTGTAACATACTTGGCAAATAAAACTGATTCTGAACACTTGCTGAACAAAGGTGGGAGATCAGCTAAGAATCAACAGCATGTGCATTTTTATCAAGAGACACTTCTGATCACCACGAGGATGTGGACTGGGCACTCTCTGAAGTGGGGGGGGGGGAATCTAGACACTTCTCAAGGGTCATCAGGGGAAAGCGTGGTCGCCCGGTTCCAATTCTTTTGACTTCAAAAAGGCAGCATGCATTAGAACTGCTTGTTGAGTAGAGAGAAACTTGTGGGGTTCAAAAAGACAATAGCAATATCTTTTTCAAGACCAGAAGCCATGACATTTCCGAGGATCAGACTGCATTCGCAACTTTGCAAAGATGTGTGGTGCAAGATGTCCTGAGTCTCTAGCATCTACCAGATTAAGAAAGCATGCTGCTACCTTTTCAACTGTGCTAAACATGACAGAGATGGACCAGCTGGCTAATTTTCTTGGACATGACATAAGGATCCATCGAGAGTTCTATCGACTGCCTGAGAAGGCCCTACAATACGCCAAGGTTAGCAAAGTTCGAATGGCGCTGGAGCAAGGAAGATTAGAGTTTCATGGCAAGAACTTGGATGAAATTGGGCTAGATCCTGATGGTATGACATTTTATTTTACTTTGTTTACTATACATTTCTTTTTGTTTGATCTCATAGTTAAGCTGTAATTTGTATGACTTCTATAGAAGGAGCTGTGGACAGTGATGAAGAGCACAGGAGCATACAGAAGGGAAGCTTTTCATCTGCAGTTAGTGGTATGTCAGTAAATTGCTGTTAAAAGACTATTAGGATAATTGTAATAAATTTACTTTCATGTATTTGTGGAGACAAATCTAGATGGGAGCATATGTTGTTCTAGAACCTGAACATAGTTCTCTGTATTAAATGGTGCCTTTCCAGACATGCAAGCTGCCCATGCCACAAGCACTCATATGCAACCCATATGCAAAAATGGTGTTCTGAGGCATTTGCCAGGTTATTACAAGGTCACTGATGCTGTGTGGTTGACAGTGGATCAGGGGATTCTAGAGTTATTAAAGAATCCAACAATAATCTGAGGAATTTCCTATAAATTCATACTCTTATTTTAAGTTCAAAGAGGTTGTTTACGTTTGCACAATAATGAAAGAGGTTTCTCAGCAGGCTCTCAATGATGCAATAATAATGACTTTTGTAATGTGCTTAATGATTAGAAAAGGTCCCCACTAATCACAATTGAATTTGTGTGAGTTCTGCAAATAATATGCAAATGCAGTCCCCATTAGCCAAGTTTATTAGATTTTTCACAAGTCCCCATATAACACGATCAAGACATTACTCCGTGATTTGGGATGTTTAAAGACGTGTATAAGCTAACAAAATACTGGTTAGTGTGCTTGATTTTTTTGAAGCTCTAAAACCTTTACAAAGGGTGGTCCCCACAGTTGATGATCAGAATGGTGGTCCCCGTTAAACATGAAATCTGGTGTGTGTGTGCTCTGGTAATCATTACATTGCGGGGACATTTGTCTGTTTACACAGTCACCTCATGAGGACCTCTTGCGGTGTGGGGACCAAAAGTCTAGTCCCCAAATGGGAAACCATTTTAAATGATTAAAAAAGGTTTTCTGATAGTGCTTGTGAAGTTTTAAGCTTTGGCCCATACCGCATGATTTTCTGTGTGTGTGTGTGTGTGTGTGTGGCGGAGTTCAGTTTCTTCCCCTATAGTTTATGAGTGGTATTACATGTTACACACTCCGACACAAATATGGTTGGGGTCCACCCACTTCCCCATAAAAAATGATTTTAGAAATTTTTAGTGTTATTGTTATTCATACAGTGGAGATGAAAGAAGAAATACTAATACATTTTATTTCAAGGCGCCTTTCAAACACCCAAGGACACTGTACAGCAAGTCAGACATAACAAAATAAAATCACAATAAAATGATAGAAATTAAAATAGAATTTATTATAATGAAAAGAAATTTTAAACAGGAGTTT
>JAFMOC010001544.1:5000-15829 GCA_019802505.1 Corydoras sp. C115 | reverse complement strand
ATATAAAACAAAACCTAGGACGGAGCGCGCTTCAACACAAATCGTTTATGCTAAGAACTGATAAGCTTGACGCCTGATCTACAATTAACATGAACATAAAGGTGCGCGCGTAATGTACAATGTCTGCACGCACGCGCACTAATCACAACTTCTGGAAAGTTCGTAGCCCCGTGCAAAACAACAAAACATCCAACGTGTGTTTGCTGACTTTAACCACACCAATACGCATGACAGAAATGAAAGTGTTGCGCTTCGGTACACACACACACACACTCTCCGCCTGCGCTGATTCTCGGTCTCAACGCAGAGCGCTGGTGACTGTCTGGCCAGCGACACGCCCACCACCACGCGCTGTCTCTGTCTGCTAGAGCTAGTTTGCCCCCAGTGGCTGCTCAGAGGCTCTGGCAGCATAAAGAGGTGAAAACAGCAGATCACCCCAGAATCAGAGTGCTCTGGCCGACTGGACCGGATAGGACAGAGTTGAAAGGCACATAATCATTCACAATAGCAAAAATTGGTCACAGTGTCACATGGCGGCATGCGTCAGGTTACAGTACGACAAAGCGCGAGGCTTGTCGCATTGTTTAAATAGGTGCACCGCAGGTGCGCCTTGTTGCTGTTGATTGCCGCGACGCCTTCTGGGAGTTGTAGTTCTCCCACAAGGACGCTGCCCTCTACCAGTACTTTGCCGCCTACCCCTAGTGGCTGGTCGCCCCATTACAAGTATATAAACAAAAATCCTTTTTGTGATTTCTTCAGTGACAAAATGATCCCCTTAAAATTTACCACTCTCCACAACAGAGGTCTTAATCAGGTGTCTAAAGTCAAGCATTGAAAGCAGCTGCAGATGTGAACAGAGCCATAATGAGCAGCGATTAAGTAGATTTAAAAGTCCAGGGAATGGTCAAAGAATTCAAGAGAGGAGGTCATTTCTGTTCATAAGCAGGATGCAGATATAATAATAATAGATAACAGATAACAGAATAATAACAGAAACAAACACATTAACAGATAATACACCATGAACAATTCACCAGAGCTTTATATCATCAGCAATGCTTTATACAGCACCTTCAGCCTATCCCTGCACATCCACTATTTATACAGCACCCTCCAACCAGACCGTCTGTCCATCTGCACCCTCAGCCAATCCCTGCACATCCCCTATATACATAACCCTCCAAACACAAAGACTGTCCATCTGCACCCTCATCCATCCCTGCACATGCCGTCTGTCCAGCTGCACCCTCAGCCTATCCCTGCACATGCCGTCTGTCCAGCTCCACCCTCAGCCTATCCCTGCACATCCTTTATTTAAACAGCACCCTCCAAACACCATGACAAGTGTTGCACACATTACACCCACACATCTTTACTAACACTGGAACACCCTCAATCTTATTGTCACGTATGGTCCGAAGTCCGGGTAAGAGATAGAGATTAACACACCCAACAGGCAGCAGGTTTCAGAACAAGAGATTTAATAGAAAACTAACCAAAGCATCAGCACTAACGGACCATTACATAGTTGAAGCTCTCTTGTTGAAGAGAGTCTGGGACTGGCTTAAATAACCAAATAAGGTCACATGACTAACGATGTAATTAACTTAACTAGGCACAGCCGTGAAATAAATGAAAACAACTGAAACAATCAACAGGCAGAACTAAAGTGAAACTCAAAACCAAATCAAACACAAAACCAAACATAGTTTAGATAATCAAGTCCGAGGATCCTGACAGTACCCCCCATCCACGGGGTGCGTATACGAAATGAAGCAGCCCACAAGGAAAAAAAAAAAAGGGGGTCCAGGGCCTTGCGGGGCAAATGTCCACTGTGGAGGAAACATAGGCAGGCGGAGGCAACCCAACACCTGAAGGCCACAAATGTTCACAAAGTCCATGTACGGGGCCGGGCGGCCGCTTGAGAGCGAGGTGGCGGCCGGGCGGCCGCTTGAGATCGAAGTGGAGGCCGGGCGGCCGCTTGAGGGCGAAGTGGCGGCCGGGCGGCCGCTTGAGATCGAAGTGGAGGCCGGGCGGCCGCTTGAGGGCGAAGTGGCGGCCGGGCGGCCGCTTGAGGGCGAGGTGGCGGCCGGGCGGCCGCTTGAGGGCGAGGTGGAGGCCGGGCGGCCGCTTGAGGGCGAGGTGGAGGCCGGGCGGCCGCTTGAGGGCGAGGTGGAGGCCGGGCGGCCGCTTGAGGGCGAGGTGGAGGCCGGGCGGCCGCTTGAGGGCGAGGTGGAGGCCGGGCGGCCGCTTGAGGGCGAGGTGGAGGCCGGGCGGCCGCTTGAGGGCGAGGTGGAGGCCGGGCGGCCGCTTGAGGGCGAGGTGGAGGCCGGGCGGCCGCTTGAGGGCGAAGTGGAGGCCGGGCGGCCGCTTGAGGGCGAAGTGGAGGCCGGGCCGAGCGAGCACGGGCCGAGCGGAACGGGCGAGCGGAACCGGGCGAGCACGGGCGAGCGGAACCGAGCGGGCACGGGCGAGCGGAACCGAGCGGGCACGGGCGAGCGGAACCGAGCGGGCACGGGCGAGCGGAACCGAGCGGGCACGGGCGAGCGGAACCGAGCGGGCACGGGCGAGCGGAACCGAGCGGGCACGGGCGAGCGGAACCGAGCGGGCACGGGCGAGAGGAACCGAGCGGGCACGGGCGAGAGGAACCGAGCGGGCACGGGCGAGAGGAACCGAGCGGGCACGGGACTGCTGATAATGAGGAGCTGGTGCAGTAGTTGTGTCAGGATGGCCTTTAAATGCTTCTCGCAGATGTTGATAGGCCAAGTCCTTCACCAAGTAGGTGTGGGTGCCCTCTCTGGTGTCGCCCACAACTCTTACTCCAACGCCATCACCGTGGTCTATCTCATTGTTCTGTAGGCACTGCCGGGTGCGCTGACCGGGTCGCTGAAGGCACTGCCGGGTGCGCTGACCGGGTCGCTGAAGGCACTGCCGGGTGCGCTGACCGGGTCGCTGAAGGCACTGCCGGGTGCGCTGACCGGGTCGCCTTGAAAACAAGCCCAATAACTGGAGACGTTTTGAACGCAATATGACACACAGGGAGCGCTGCGAACACCGTCTGACCCACAGGGAGCGCTCCGACCATCATCTGACTCCCAGGGGGCGGCGCAAACGCCGTCCGACTCGCAGGGGGCGGCGCAAACGCCGTCCGACTCGCAGGGGGCGGCGCAAACGCCGTCCGACTCGCAGGGGGCGGCGCAAACGCCGTCCGACTCGCAGGGGGCGGCGCAAACGCCGTCCGACTCGCAGGGGGCGGCGCAAACGCCGTCCGACTCGCAGGGGGCGCCGCAAACGCCGTCCGACTCGCAGGGGGCGCCGCAAACGCCGTCCGACTCGCAGGGGGCTCCGCAAACGCCGTCCGACTCGCAGGGGGCGCCGCAAACGCCGTCCGACTCGCAGGGGGCGGCGCAAACGCCGTCCGACTCGCAGGGGGCTCCGCAAACGCCGTCCGACTCGCAGGGGGCGCCGCAAACGCCGTCCGACTCGCAGGGGGCGGCGCAAACGCCGTCCGACTCGCAGGGGGCGGCGCAAACGCCGTCCGACTCGCAGGGGGCGGCGCAAACGCCGTCCGACTCGCAGGGGGCGGCGCAAACGCCGTCCGACTCGCAGGGGGCGGCGCAAACGCCGTCCGACTCGCAGGGGGCGGCGCAAACGCCGTCCGACTCGCAGGGGGCGGCGCAAACGCCGTCCGACTCGCAGGGGGCGCCGCAAACGCCGTCCGACTCGCAGGGGGCGCCGCAAACGCCGTCCGACTCGCAGGGGGCGCCGCAAACGCCGTCCGACTCGCAGGGGGCGCCGCAAACGCCGTCCGACTCGCAGGGGGCGCCGCAAACGCCGTCCGACTCGCAGGGGGCGCCGCAAACGCCGTCCGACTCGCAGGGGGCGCCGCAAACGCCGTCCGACTCGCAGGGGGCGCCGCAAACGCCGTCCGACTCGCAGGGGGCGCCGCAAACGCCGTCTGACTCGCAGGGGGCGCCGCAAACGCCGTCTGACTCGCAGGGGGCGCCGCAAACGCCGTCTGACTCGCAGGGGGCGCCGCAAACGCCGTCAGACCCGCAGGGGGCGCCAGGAACGTCGTCAGACCCACAGGGGGCGCCAGGAACGTCGTCAGACTCACAGAGTAAACTTGGAAAGCCAACTGGAAAGTCAGGGAAACAACGGTGATGAAGTGGGCAAAGCCACGGCGGAAAACCACAAAAACAGGGAAGGCTGGGTAGGTCAGAAAACGTAGACTCCACGGGATTCGAGGACCCCTCACAGTTCTCAGAGGCCAGTACCCCCCCTATTTCCTCGTGTACAACCCCTTCTCCCATGGTTGTAGGAAGGGGTTGACCCTCGACAAAGCTCTTACGCCTGGAACGACGCTTACGCCTAGGTGTGCTTGGGGGCTTAACAGAACCCAAACGTTTATCAGACCAAAGCGCAGGGGAGTTCCTAAGTGTAAAAGTGGGGAGGATGTGATCAGAGAATGACGAGTCACTAGCATCCTCATCGGAGTCTATGGGGCAATCAATATGCTCCTCAGCACATAGTGACTCATAGCCATAACGCCACAAGATCTCATCATCTCTAGATAGGACCCTCCGAACCGCCATACTAAGGACGAAACTCAGTACCCAATCCTAACCAATAGACAAACCACGTGGGGAGGAGCTAAATCCGACAACAAACATGCTAACGCTAATCGCACACAGAAACAAAGTCCGGGCAGGCGCGCTCAACCGAGCGCTACCGGAGCCGCGAAACCCGAAAAACTATCAGACTCACCACAACCGCCAAACGCGGGGGTGATGCACACGAAGCACTCACTTCACAATAGCACACGAGTGCCACGAACGCGAAAAGAAAAAACGGGTAGCCGCTAATGCTAACCCACAGAAGCCAGAGCAAACACCGCAAAGATAAACTAATAGCCACGCTGGCAAATACCCAAAAGCTAAAGAGGTGAATTAAGCTACACCAGAGACTCGCTACCTGTAACTGGTGATACATATGTTGAAGAGAGCTTACTGTCACGTATGGTCCGAAGTCCGGGTAAGAGATAGAGATTAACACACCCAACAGGCAGCAGGTTCCAGAACAAGAGATTTAATAGAAAACTAACCAAAGCATCAGCACTAACGGACCATTACATAGTTGAAGCTCTCTTGCTGAAGAGAGTCTGGGGCTGGCTTAAATAACCAAATGATATTATAAAATAAAACATAAAAAAATAAAAAAGTTTTTAGAGTTCACTCACGCAGCAAACTCGGTCACATACAACAATGCTGCATACAGAGAGAGAGAGAGAGAGAGAGAGAGAGTGAGAGAGAGAGAGAGAGAGAGAGAGAGAGAGAGAGAGAGAGAGAGAGAGAGAGAGAGAGAGAGAGAGAGAGAGAGAGAGAGAGAGAGAGAGAGAGAGAGAGAGAGAGAGAGAGAGAGAGAGAGAGAGAGAGATTTTGTCTTTAAGTGTATGTGTGTGTGTGTAATATTCATGTGATTGTGTTTGTAATTGTGTGAAAGTGAGGAGTAAAATGTGTGACTGTGAGAAAAAGAGTGTGTGTGTGTGTGTGTGTGTGTGAGAGAGAAAGTTTGTATTGTTTGTGTGTGTGTGTGTGTGTGTGTGTGTGTATGAGAGAAAGATTCTTTGTGTGTGTATGTGTGTGTGTGTGTGTGTGTGTGTGTATGTTGTAGTTCTGATGTATCATTATTTCTCTCTCAGGTTGAGATCTTGTTCTCTATCAGGTGAAAGTTGTTCAGTTCTATCTTCAGTTCTCAGTTCTGGTTCCTGCAGTCTGATAGAACTGGAACTGAGTCTCAATAACCTGGAGGATTCAGGAGTGAAGTCTCTCTGTACTGCACTGACACAACCAGAGTGTAAACTGAAGATACTGAGGTAACAACACACACACACACACACAACACACACACACACATACACACACACACACACACACACACATACACACACACTCTTTCTCACACACAAAGAAACACATACATCACACTCGCTCTCTCCTACACACACATCAGTATATACAGTATGCACAGGCACACACACGCAAACACACATGCAAAAACACAAATTTACACTTTAGAGTGTGTGTGTGAGTGTGTGTGTGCCCATGCATATATACTGATGTGTGTGTATGAGGGAGAGAGTGTGTGTGTGTGAGCATGATTGTAACAGTGAGAGAAATGAATCTATTGAGAGAGAGTGCATGTGTGCATGAGAAAAACTCAGGATTTTAAACTTCTTTACAGAACACAACGTCCTGAGTAAAAGTCAGATTGGATTTTTACCAAATTACAACACAACCAATCACATTCACACTCTGCACTGTGGAGCTCAAACACTGACATGAGGATTTAAATCTGAATTTAGTTTAATTAAAATATTTACAGGCATAATTTATTAATTAGATTTTTAAACTTGTAAATTTCCAGTTAAAACATTTTAAAATTACAACTCACAATCTTCAGGTTAAAAAAAAGATTTAAAAAATCATTCAAATCTCAGAAATACAAGCTGAAGTGTGATGTTGCTCCTCAGGCTGGAACTTGTATTTCTGAGGTTTGAATACTGTACTGTTCTCACTACGTGTTGTTTTTTTTAGCCGAAACGTTAACGCAGGTCAACAGCCAGCCGAACTCAGGTTCTCACGAGACAGGAAGCGAGCGTCTTGCTCCTTTACTGTGTGAAGCCTCGCTGCTTCAGGAAAGGGTTTGAGTTTTGGCGCAATTTATGATCATTTATAAATCACCATGAATCCCAGCAAAACCTGTGCGTTAGTTCTGGAGTTATACAAATGTTATAGAGAGGACATGTGTTTTACATTATTTTAAAGTTGTTATCACGAGATAACATATCTTATTATCTTATGATCACGACTTATTTTTGAGCGAGCGGAGAAGATACAGGACGGTTCTGTCAATACACCTGACACATATACAGTTATGTTCCAAATTATTCAACCCCCGCTACAGTAAAGTGTTTCAGCAAGTTTGAAGTTTTTTTTTATCTTGTTCACAATCAGGACAAAGAAGGACTTTAATAATAATAATAATAAACAAATGCAACTTAAATTACAACAATATTCTTTCTAGTATTGTTAGGGTGATGGGATAGGAGGAAGCAATTCACGGACGTAGTGGGAGGCCCTTGGTTGATTATTACCAGGTGCCCGGAAAATAATAAACAAAGGTGAAAAAAAATAAGAGCAAGTAAATATGTGTATAAAATATATGTGTAATATAATAGGGACTGTTTATGCAAACTGTACTTCACGGGGATCAAACTCAGGACGTGCGACACGGTGACCGAGAGCATCACCGTTGTACCACATGAGCCTTGGAACACTGACGCACCAGACTCCAAAGGAATGCTGAAGGGCACAGGTAGTGCTAAAAAATAAATCACGCTGAAACAGCGGTATTATAAGTCAACTAAGGAGCGTACCGAAATCTCGGCAGCTGGGAAAGCAAAGAAATTTAAATAAAACAAAACCTAGGACGGAGCGCGCTTCAACACAAATCGTTTATGCTAAGAACTGATAAGCTTGATGCCCGATCTACAATTACTGCGAACATAAAGGTGCGCGCGTAATGTACAATGTCTGCACGCACGCGCACTAATCACAACTTCTGGAAAGCTCGGAGCCCCGCGCAATACAAAACATCCAACGCGTGTTCGCTGACTTTAACCACACCAATACCCATGACAGAAACGAAAGTGTTACGCTTCGGTACGCACACACACACACTCTCCGCCTGCGCTGATTCTCGGTCTCAACGCAGAGAGCGCTGGCGACTGTCTGGCCAGCGACACGCCCACCACCACGCACTGTCTCTGTCTGCTAGAGCTAGTTTGCCCCCAGTGGCTGCTCAGAGGCTCTAGCAGCATAAAGAGGTGAATACAGCAGACCACCTGGGGGGTTCTGTTGGAGGTGATAAAGGTTGAAGGTGGGGATTTGTTGGAGGTGATGGAGGAAGACGATGGGGGGGGTCCGTTGGAAGTGATGGAGGTTGAAGTTGGGGGTGTCTGTCAGAGGTGATGGAGTTTGAAGGCGGAGGGGTCTTTCAGAGGTGATGGCGGTTGAAGGTGGGGGTCTGTTGGAGGTAATAGAGGTTGAAGGTAGAGGTCTGCTGGAGTTGATGGAGGTTGAAGGTGGGGGGTTCTGTTGGAGGTGATAGAGGTTGAAGGTGGGGGTTCCGTTGGAAGTGATGGAGGTTGAAGGTGGGGGTGTCTGTCAGAGGTGATGGAGGTTGAAGGTGGGGGGGTCTGTCAGAGGTGATGGAGGTTGAAGGTGGGGGTCTGTTGAAGGTGATGGAGTTTGAAGGTGGAGGGGTCTTTCAGAGGTGATGGAGGTTGAAGTTGGGGGGTCTGTTAGAGGTGATGGAGGTTGAAGGTGGGCGGTCTGTTGGAGGTGATGGAGGTTGAAGGTGGGGGACTGTTGGAGGTGATGGAGGTTGAAGGTGGGGGGTCTGTTGGAGGTGATGGAGGTTGAAGGTGGGGGGTTGGAGTTGGAGGTTGAGGTGATGGAGGTTGAAGGTGGGGGTTGTTGGAGGTGATGGAGGTTGAAGGTGGGGGTCTGTTGGAGGTGATGGTGAAGGTGGGGGTTGTTGGAGGTGATGGGTGAAGGTGGGGGTTCTGTTGGAGGTGATGGAGGTGAAGGAGGGGTTTGGAAGGATGGGGAAGGTGGGGGTCTGTTGGGGTGATGAGGTTGAAGGTGGGGGGTCTGTTGGAGGTGATGGAGGTTGAAGGTGGGGGGTCTGTTGGAGGTGATGGAGGTTGAAGGTGGGGGGTCTGTTGAAGGTGATGGAGGTGAGGTGAAGGTGGGGGGGAGGTTGAAGGTGTTGGGAGGTGATGGAGGTTGAAGGTGGGGGTCTGTTGGAGGTGATGGAGGTTGAAGGTGGGGGGTCTGTTGGAGGTGATGGAGGTTGAAGGTGGGGGGTCTGTTGGAGGTGATGGAGGTTGAAGGTGGGGGTCTGTTGGAGGTGATGGAGGTTGAAGGTGGGGGGTCTGTTGGAGGTGATGGAGGTTGAAGGTGGGGGGTCTGTTGGAGGTGATGGAGGTTGAAGGTGGGGGGTCTGTTGGAGGTGATGGAGGTTGAAGGTGGGGGGTCTGTTGGAGGTGATGGAGGTTGAAGGTGGGGGGTTGGAGGTGATGGAGGTTGAAGGTGGGGGGTCTGTTGGAGGTGATGGAGGTTGAAGGTGGGGGGTCTGTTGGAGGTGATGGAGGTTGAAGGTGGGGGGTCTGTTGGAGGTGATGGAGGTTGAAGGTGGGGGGTCTGTTGAGGAGGTGATGGGTGAGGGGTTGAAGGTGGGGGGTCTGTTGGAGGTGATGGAGGTTGAAGGTGGGGGGTCTGTTGGAGGTGATGGAGGTTGAAGGTGGGGGGTCTGTTGGAGGTGATGGAGGTTGAAGGTGGGGGTCTGTTGGAGGTGATGGAGGTTGAAGGTGGGGGTCTGTTGGAGGTGATAGAGGTTGAAGGTGGGGGTCTGTTGGAGGTGATGGAGGTTGAAGGTGGGGGGTCTGTTGGAGGTGATGGAGGTTGAAGGTGGGGGACTGTTGGAGGTGATGGAGGTTGAAGGTATGGGGTCAGTTGGAGGTGATAGAGGTTGAAGGTGGGGGGTCTGTTGGAAGGTGATGGAGTTTGAAGGTGGGGGGTCTGTTGGAGGATGATTGGAGGTGATGGAGGTTGAAGGTGGGGGGTTGGAGGTGGAGGTTGGAGGAGTTGAAGGTGGGGGTCTGTTGGAGGTGATGAGAGTTGAAGGTGGGGGTCTGTTGGAGGTGATGGAGGTTGAAGGTGGGGGGGTCTGTTGGAGGTGATGGAGGTTGAAGGTGGGGGGTCTGGTGGAGGTGATGGAGGTTGAAGGTGGGGGGTCTGTTGGAGGTGATGGAGGTTGAAGGTGGGGGGGGTCTGTTGGAGGTGATGGAGGTTGAAGGTGGGGGGGTCTGTTGGAGGTGATGGAGGTTGAAGGTGGGGGGGGTCTGTTGGAGGTGATGAGGTTGAAGGTGGGGGGTCTGTTGATAGAGGTGATGGAGGTTGAAGGTGGGGTTGAAGGTGGGGTCTGTTGGAGGTGATGGAGGTTGAAGGTGGGGGTCTGTTGGAGGTGATGGAGGAAGGTGGGGGGTCTGTTGGAGGTGATGGAGGTTGAAGGTGGGGGGTCTGTTGGAGGTGATGGAGGTTGAAGGTGGGGGGTCTGTTGGAGGTGATGGAGGTTGAAGGTGGGGGGTCTGTTGGAGGTGATGGAGGTTGAAGGTGGGGGGTCTGTTGGAGGTGATGGAGGTTGAAGGTGGGGGGTCTGTTGGAGGTGATGGAGGTTGAAGGTGGGGGTCTGTTGGAGGTGATGGAGGTTGAAGGTGGGGGGTCTGTTGGAGGTGATGGAGGTTGAAGGTGGGGGTCTGTTGGAGGTGATGGAGGTTGAAGGTGGGGGGTCTGTTGGAGGTGATGGAGGTTGAAGGTGGGGGGTCTGTTGGAGGTGATAGAGGTTGAAGGTGGGGGGTCTGTTGTAATGATGGAGTTTGAAGGTGGGGGGGTCTGTTGGGAGTTAATGGAGTTTGAAGGTGGGGGTCTGTTGGAGGTGATGGAGGTTGAAGGTATGGGGTCAGTTGGAGGTGATAGAGGTTGAAGGTGGGGGGTCTGTTGGAGGTGATGGAGGTTGAAGGTGGGGGGTCTGTTGGAGGTGATGGAGGTTGAAGGTGGGGGGTCTGTTGGAGGTTGGAGGGGGTCTGTTGGAGGTTGAAGGTGAAGGTGGGGGGTCTGTTGGAGGTGATGGAGGTTGAAGGTGGGGGGGTCTGTTGGAGGTGATGGAGGTTGAAGGTGGGGGTCTGTTGGAGGTGATGGAGG